>JAJOZX010010365.1:0-147109 GCA_023014485.1 Bathynomus jamesi
ATTATCTTTCTTTATTGGCTTTTGGGTTTTCTTTTATTGAATTTTACATATCCATTCTATTAACAAAAAGTGCATCAAAAACTTTTTTTCTTGAATTTACCTTTCCAAAATTAAGGTGCGTCTTTCACGGCGCAGCGTCTTGTAAGCCGTCAAATACGGTATATATATTTTATTTATTGGTTAGTTAGTGGGTTGGGTTGGTAAGTAGGCTCAGGCCTGGTTCACATTGTATTCCTGAATAGGGCCTATTAATTTTTGGTTTTAAGTTTATGGGCGTTGTAGACAGTTATAGGTTTATCCTGTATGTAGGCTTAATGTCGGGGTTCTGTGCCACCGTCGTTGAGTTGTGATGATATAGGCTTCATTGACTGTGCTGTCACTTGGTAGGGAAAGAGCGGAGTCATTGTGACTTTTTATTTTCGCGAATAAACGCGAAAAATTATTCCAAAATTTGAAAGTTTTTATTTTTACAATAAGAAAGAATTCATTTGTAATAGGCTTGGTGTCGAGATTAGTTTTATGAAGCCTGTTGTGTGTATAATATATATATATAATATATATGACTCGTTTACTGTGGCAGTAGGCCAGATTCGTTATTGTGACGAGAATCTGCTCCTCATCGGGTCTATAATAGGTATAATCAGGTATGTCTATTTTTCAGACTTGCCTATTTGTGCTAACTTCATATAGTTCTCTGCTATAAGTTGTAGATGGCAATTCGTGACGTTTGTTGACAAGTTGTTGTTTAATGAGGCCTAATATGTTAGTCAATGAGCCTATTAAGAAACGAGTTATCCCCTTCTGCGGATTATTAATAGGCCTTAATCACGAAAGAGGTTCGAGCCTTTCGGCAACAAGTAGCCCATTATTAAAAGGCCTTTTATCATAAGAAACACCTTATCCTCGCTAATTGAAAAGAAAAACAGGTATATATATACATATATACACTGTATAATGATGGTATGCATCGATTAACTTCCAAATGAGTCACACTTGTCTTTAAATTCCTCCTTCATGTGCTAAGATCGATATGAATTTGTTCGGGTTTATTCCCACTCAACATTATTCCCATTCCCATCCACGGCTTTCCCATTTTGGTCCAGGTTAGGTTTGTTTAGGTTAAATTAACTTGTATTAGCCATCTCTCTCTCTCTCTCTCTCTCTCTCTCTCTCTCTCTCTCTCTCTCTCTCTCTCAATACGGTTATGTCAATAAAAAACAGCTGTGTGTGAATATTAGTTTTGTTAAGCTTGATTTCAATTTTAGGTCGAAGATTCAAATCAAAGATGAAAGAAACAAAAAAAAAAAATGGCGATTCAAAATAATTTTGAGATCTAAACTTTTGTAGGTCTTTATTGGTAACCAAATCTTAGTTTTACTTTCGCCCGAATTGTTCATTCTGACGAAGGTCAAGCTTGTTACGCTACCTTAGACCTACAGCTTAACGTAGAATCAGAGCCACGATCCACCACGAGTGGCCAGAAATTATGAATCCTACCTAGGACTCGATCTCACGACCTCCCGATCAGCAGCCGGAGCTACGAGGTAGAGACCCACTTATTTCCCAACCATTTTTTTTGTATAGATAGATGAATGACTGGGTGAGCTGAGCGCCGCCTGTCATCGTCGGGAATCCAATCCGGGGTCGGTGAATTCGTAGCCAGCGATTGAGGTGCACGATTGCATGATTTAGGTGCATTCCATTCTTGTTCAGTTCTAAACTTTTGCAGGCCTTTCTTCACTGCCTATATAAATTGCCTACACGATGCTTCTTCAGGTCAATTTAGTGTTAAAGAGCCTACACTTCGTCATTCAGCAGACGCTGTTTGAGAATTTTAAGGGCTAGCTACATGTAAGTAGTACCTCCTCTTGCGTATAGGTCTAATACCGTGTAGACCTACACGCAGTGATAAACGTTTAATGTGCGTTTTTGTGTACGTAAAAACGTTTAATGTGCGTTTTGTGTGTACATAAACGTTAATGTACGTGTTTTCGCGTACGTCACCTGTGAATACAGTCACGAAAGCATCCGTGCATAGCGATCAATGACAGATGAATTGACGTACACTCGTGTACGAATCCATGTGCACACGCCACCTGACACAAATGCACAACGCAGACGCGCGTACACGCGCGCACTATATATATATATATATAATATTATATATATATATATATATATATATATATATATATAAAACTTAAATTAATGAGAATAAGCATGTCACTGTTTCTGAGAGCAAATTTTGTATTGAATCATTTCAATGTTACCAGGTACGAAAAGTGTCACCTCGCTACTTCTGTGAATTATCACACATTCGACCTTACTTAAACTGCCTGCCTGCACGCGCGTGCACGCGCGACGGTGACGCGCTGGAACTTAGTACTATAAACATTTAAAAAGTTGAAAGGTGCGTGTATTGAAAGAGGGAGGCTTTTTATAATAATATTGATGATAATGAGACCTACATTATTAGTAATAGTAGTAAGGTAAGTTTATTATTATTTAATTAACGGAATCTTTGTGTAAAAAAACAAAAAATAACAAAAAAACGAATTTTATTTAAAACCCGTTACAAAGGTAAATTATTACGAATGTTTAAAAAAAGGCGCTTTAATTTTCACTCGTTTTGGGCTCTTAACAACTTTGGATAAAGTTGTTGGAGTTCTTGTACAAAAATCTTAGAAAAAAAACAACCGGTTATTAAACTACTTTAGTACTTTTTTGCGGTACATTTTTTCACGCTTGTAAATGTACAGTTGTACAATATTGGATTTTTTTTTATTTTTTATTACAGCGGACGTTGTCATTACGATTACTGTACTTGCGCGAGTCTGTGTATGTATGTAGTGTTGGACTATGAGAACGGGCACAGTGCTTATTTGAAGTAGGATAGGTTTGTGATGTTTATATCGGGCTAACGTTTTTTTTTTTTATAATGTTGAATTTGTCTTGACCAGTTAAAGTGTAGGTCCGTTTATATAGCAATGGGGCCCTTAGGCTGTAATGCTGGCATAGCCTATCTCCCGCCAGGTTTTTCAGTAGGCTTATAGGTTGTAGGCATCCATGTATATTTTTTGTGAAGGTCTCTCGTCCTATCAATTTATTAGGTCTAGGTTACCAACAGGGCCTCTTAAACATTATTGCGTGCGCAAGGCCTTTTAGAACTGCGGGTGTGGCCTACTTTTCAGCGCTTTGTGTACGTTCCCAGGCCTGTTAGTTAAACAGTCGAATGATTTGCAGGGCGCTCTAACCAACTGCTATAATAGGCCAGTGGCCACAAATCTACTCGTAAATTAAAGAAATTGCTACTGCATTTTTTACTCGTATTTAGGCTGACACGTGCGAGAACATTCTGTTAATAAATCGCTTGATACGAAAACTAATAGGCCTACATAAGGTCATAAGACTTTTAGGCCTACCCACAGGCTATATGATAAAGCTTTCGATTCGTAGTTACGCTAGGCCTAGCCCATATCCGTTTAATTTGTCATAATTAAGCGGACGTCTTTGACGTTACGTTACCCCTATCGGCTTTTATGCGAATTGTAGTCAGTATTTTAATATTAAATAAAAACGTACTCTCAAATTCTCTTCAACGACGCGACGAGTATGTTGGGGCCTGTTAGCTCAGTTGGTTAGAGCGCCGTGCTAATAACGCGGAGGTCTTGGGTTCGATCCCCACACGGGCCAGTTATTTTTTTTAATTCTTTTTGTTTTAATTTTCTGAAAAGCTTTCATCCATTCATTTTAAAGTTGGAAAGCTTTGAAATTATTATGTCCATAAAAGTACACTAATATTACGATATTATTAGCAGGCGAAGCCTCTCTAATATGTTTACATTTATCGCTATAATTTAAATCACACTTTTGCACACTTAAAAAAAAACACTACTGTTTATAATGTCAGTCATTGGCCTAACACATACCCGAATATCATACTTTTATTTATTATAGATTTCTATTTACTATAGCGCCCAATGCTTATATTTTAATTTATTATTATTATTCAGTTTTAGCCACTTGACTCATCGATATAGGCAAGTTTGTCCCCTTTTTTTTAAAGTTACATCATACGTCACAAATTATTTCATTGCGTATTTACGGGATTTTCAAGTAAGGAATGTACTCAATATTTGGTACTTACTTATTAACGGGGGGCCACCACATGTTGATGATTGGTTAGGTTAAGTTGTAATATTTTCGTTAGTTGAAAATTTCTAATACATCATATTTTTTAAATAGCAATATTTTTTACAATATTTACAATGATTTATATTTCAAATATTTACAATGATTAATACATGTTACACATTAGAAACAAAATTTGTTTCTGGAGGCCCAAATTTTTAATCGGTACTTGTGGGTTATCTGTCGCCACTTTTTAATATTGTTTTATTTATTTTTATATATATTAAGAGAAGAGGATTCTTTATACTGTACGGCATTGACGATTGGTTAGGTTAAGTCGTGCTAGTTTGGTTAAATAAAAAACTTTTTAATATTTTTTTATTTATTTATTTTTATATATTAAGAGAAGAGGATTCTTTATACTGTACGGCATTGACGATTGGTTAGGTTAAGTCGTGCTAGTTTGGTTAAATAAAACGGTATTTAACCAAACTAGCACGACTTAACCTAACCAATCGTCAATGCCGTACAGTATAAAGAATCCTCTTCTCTTAATATATAAAAATAAATAAATAAAAAAAATATTAAAGTGGCGACAGATAACCCACAAGTACCTTTTAATCATGAATAAGCCTATAAAAATTAATTTCTTTCAGAATTTTATAAAAAAAATATTTAAAAAAATATTGCTACTTAAAAAATATGATGTATTAGAAATTTTCAACTAACGAAAATATTACAACTTGCCTAACCAATCATCAGTATGTGGTGGCCCCCTGTTAATACGTAAGTACCCCATATTTAAGTTTCAATGTTAAAATATTTATGTAGGTTGTTGTTTTAGTTGTTCAGTGACCAGTATAGTTCCCCTTTAAATATAGGTTTTTTGTTAGTCTTCAAAAGTAATATAGAAAACGAATTTTATTTAGATTAAAGGGTCTCTATTATAATTGTGTGTGTGTGTGTGTGTGTAATACGAAATCTTAGGACCGGTTCAGAATCCAAATATAGTTTCACAGTTAAGTCACAAATTGTGCCAAAAGCGTGTTATTGAACCGTTATTCATATTACAATCATATAAAAACAAGCGAATAGTTGGGCTAAAACTTGCACTTCAAACTTGCAGCAAAGATTGAAAAAAAAAAAATAGCATTACGGACCATCTCTTTTAAAAGTCCAGTCTGGACCAGTTCAGTTGCATTATATATACACACAGTATATATGGGCGACAAGCTTGACCTTCGTGAAATGAGGAATCATAGCATGGAACATTTGAAAGGTGTGTGGATATACCTTTCGATCTTTCAAATGTTCCGCGCGATGATTCCTCACTTCACGAAGGTCAAGCTTGTCGCCCCTCCTCTCGAGTTGGTCTGTGAAGTAGTGAGTATGTACTCTCCACCTCACGTAGCCAGGTAGCCCGGCTCATCGGGAATTGTTCTGAGCGAGACGTCTAATCTTCTTTTGAAGATGTCCACTGCAACACCACTCGTGTTCATTAGGTCTTTGGGCAACTGATTAAACAATTTTGGTCTTCTCACAACAAAACTATTTTCTTTTAGGGTTAAGGATGTTCCCTGTCTAGCCTTTAATTTGGGAACACGACAATTTTCCTTTTCTACTTTCCACTGTTTGGGGAGTTACAGGGTTCAGAGTAAGATTAGGGACTTTTCTCCATTATTTTCCAAGTGTAAATAATGGTCTCTCTCTCTCTCTCCTTTCCAGTGATATAGGTTTAATTCGCGTAACCTTTCCCATTAAGTAATTTAGTTCTTTGTACCCCCCTGATCTTGGCTGTGAAGCTTCTCTGAATCCCTTCTAGTCGTAATCTTTTTTATATGGGCATGTTAGGACCGAGCAGTATTCCAATTTGGGTATGATCAGTGTTTTCAGTAGAGGAATCATTATATTCCTATCCCTTCGTTTAAAGGTTCTCAGTATCTGCCCAGTTACTCTTTGCTCTGTTTACTTCTATCTTATTTTGTTTCAAATTTTGCATCATCATTCATTACAACCCCTAAATCTTTTGCTTTAGAATTTCTCTGAATTTCCTGTCCATTTCGGGTATAATATTCCATGGATTTTAGGTCCTCTCTCTTTCCCTACCGTAACAGCTGAAATTTCTGCGTTAGACTTCATATTGTTGTCTTCCGTCCACTTGTAGATTCTGTTCATATCTGTAGAGATCCTATATCTTCTGGGTATATATATATATATATATATTAGTGGTGGACCGGATATCCGCATCCGCATCATTTTTAAAATCCGCATCCGCACTTCTGACTGCGGATGTTATGCGGATATTACCTCAAATAAATTATGCAATTTACAATTAAATTAGCTTATAAAGTAGCTTATAAGGCCCAGTCATGCACATTTCATATAAAGTATTAATTATTAATGAATAAACAAATATATAAACCTCAAAATATAAATATCTGGTAACACAGAAAATTGAAAAACTTTTCATTGAATTTTCTGTGGCTGAAACTCTTGAGAAAGTTATTTTTATCATAATAAAAACATTAATATTAATTTTAATTCTTATGCATTGCCTGCAGTAATAGTAATATCACGAAATTTGAAAAATTGTCATATATTCATAATTCTATATTACAGTATATTGATAGATTAATTAAATATCCGCATCCACAGATGTTGAAAAACTGACATCCGGTCCACCACTAATATACCTTACCTTACCTTACAAAGGTTCCGCGCGATGATTTCTCATTTCGCGAAGGTCAAGCTTGTCGCCCCCTCCTCTCGAGTTGGCCTGGTGAAGTAGTGAGTTGGATTCTTGTGCTGTCTACCTTACATAGCCAGGTACGCCCGGCTCATCGGGGATTGTTCTGAGCCAGGCGTCTAGTCTTCTTTTGAAGATTTCCACTGCAACTTCCTTCGTGTTTCTTAGGTCTTTGGGCAACTGATTAAACAGTTTTGGTCCTCTCACTACAGAACTATTTTCTTTCAGGGTTAAGGATGTTCCCTGTCTCGACTTTAATTTGGGAACACGACACACACTTCCTTTTCTACTTTCCACCGTTGTTTGGGGAGTTACAGGGTTCAGAGCCAAATTAGGGACTAGTTTCTCCATTATTTTCCAAGTGTAAATAATGGTGTGTATCTCTCTCTCCTCCTTTCCAGTGAATATAGGTCTAGTTCTCGTAACCTTTCCCAGTAATTTAGTTCTTTGCACCCATTGATCTTGGCTGTGAAGCTTCTTTGGATCCCCTCCAGCTGTCTAATGTCGTCTTTTTTATATGGGGATGTTAGGACCGAGCAGTATTCCAATTTGGGTATTATCAGGGTTTTCAGTAGAGGAATCATTACATTCCTATCCCTTCGTTTAAACGTTCTCAATATCTGACCCGTTATTCTCTTTTCTCTGTTTACTATCTTTGTTTCAAATTTCGCATCATCTGTCATTACAACCCCTAAATCTTTTGAACTGGAATTTCTCTGAATTTCCTGTCCATTTGGATTTTAGGTCTTCTTTTTTTCCGTACAGTAATAACTGAAATTTCTCGGTGTTAAACTTCATATTGTTGTCTTCCGTCCACTTGTAGATTTTGTTATATATATCCTTTCTTTTCAACCTTTCAAGTGTTCCGTGCGATGATTCCTCATTTCACGAAGGGCAAGCTTGTTGCCCCCTCCTCTCGAGTTGGCCTGGTGAAATAGAGTTGGTTTCTTGTGCTCTCCATCTCACATAGCCAGGTATGCCCAGCTCGTCTGGCATTGTTCTGAGGCAGGCAATTCCGGACGAGCCGGGCATACTTGAGGCGGAGAGCACAAAAAACCAACTCTGTACTTCATCAACCCAACTCAAGAGGAGGGGCAACAAGCTTGACCTTCGTGGAATGAGAAATCATCGCACGGAACATTTGGGAGGAAAGGTAGTTATATATATATATATAACGTAAAGAACGACGCTTGTATAGAAGAACATCCCGCGCAAGATGAGGAGGGAGAACGAACAAATGAAAAAAATGAGGTAACCACCCGGGAATCGAACCCGGGATCATTTTTTCATTTGTTCGTTCTCCCTCCTCATTTTGCGCGGAATGTTCTTCTATACAAGCGTCGTTCTTTACGTTAATTATACTGTGTTTGCAGTTGAAATATATATATATATATATATATATATATATATATATATATAAAATAGTCATAAATGGCCATTTCGCTCCAACTTTTGCGTTACTTTCATCCGTGCTCATTTTATAACCAGTACCTGAAACGGGTCCTATTTTTTATATTTTCAGATTTTTAATCACTTAGGCTTGTGTTAAGGTAATGTGGGGTGGGTGAGGGCCCGGACTGAGGGGTCCATTAAAAAGTTTAGAGGAAGCGGTTTTTTAACTTATACAATGCTTATTTTTTGGAATTTCATCCGCGTTTGGATTTTAGTTGAAAAACTGTAAATCGAAATACTACTTTATGGTACCTCGCGCTTTTACATACCCAGTTACTCGTTCTAGATCAGGTTAACGTAATCTAACTTAACCTCAAATAAGTATCTCCTACAAGAAAATAGGACCGTTTTTCAGAACTAGAATTAATGGGTGAAAAAGTGTATATATATAATAATAATGTGCGAATCAGTGATGTTAGGACTAGACCTTATTTTCCGGTCTCGTCTCGGTATCTCGTTTTAACCTCTTAACGACCGAAGTTTTTGTAGCGTTAAGTTAAGAGTGCGTGTATAGGAAACGGTACAAACTTGACCCAGTGGTCTAAAAGAGCTTAAGTAGTCGGTTAATTGCTGAAAAATGTCACAAAGTACGAATTTGTGAATAAATTATGATAAAATTTTGCGATTGTCACTCGATAACTTTACAATCTTTATTCCTCAATGGAAAATACGGAGTTTACCAATTAAGCATTACGCAATATTGAATACGTGCAAAAATTGCTTGTGGTCGCGGTTTCGGTCTCGAGACCTTTTTTTCTGGTCTCAGTTATGGTGGTCTCGACTACATCATTGGTACATTAGTTTCCGGAACAGTAGTAGTAGTAGTAGTAGTAAGAGTTGGTCACAATACGAGTCTCCTCATTAGAATGTGAATGACGTTGGAGTAGAGAGAAAAATTTGAGAAACCAAACTGAAGTCTTGTTCCGTTCCACGATTATTTTCCTCAGTTTCGTCTGAACCACAGTTTAATTTTATTGTGTAGCTGAATTAGGAAAGCCGTTCTACAAGTTCTTAAGAGTCACAGTGACATGAACTGTGAACACTCGCGTTCCACTTATTTCGTTGAGTATATACTCGTACAATTTATTCAAAGTTTCTTCAGCAAAGACGCAAAAGTTATTTGTGTGTGTGTGTGTATGTGTGTGTGTTTAAAACAAATGCTGTAATATGAGTACTCGGGAGTTTGGGCTTTGCCTGTATGCCCAACTACTGCACACACACACACACACACACACACACACACACACACACACACACACACACATTAAATCTTTACAAACTTTGTTTTCGTTTCATCAATATATGATTAAAATAAGAAGATAAGAACAGATAGCATGAACAGTGTACATGTGTGTATATATATATATATATAATCGATAATTAAATTGATAGGCTAGTTAGTTCTTTACCAAATAGTGTAAAAGCCAATTATAGTTAGGGCGTGTGAAAAACTTACCATAAGTTGGATTGTAAAGTAAATTTAAAAAAGTGAGTTAAAGCACTTTTGTGCTTACCGTTTAAATTCAATATTAAGTGGCTTTGTCCATAAAATTTATCAGGTGCATGAATCAGTAGGACGCAACTAGGCGAAATAACTTTTTTTAATCCAAATGAAGAATGGGTGGATACCAAATCCACGAAAATTTGGAGAAATTATACAAATTTAATCACAAATCAATGTTTAATGTACATCAATTAGTATTTACTTGAAATTTAGTTTTGTTTGTGCTTAGAGAGAGAGAGAGAGACTTTTATTTCTACACTATCTCATTCTTGCCACGTACACTTCTCTCAATTATTAAATTAATGAAGTAAATTATTAATAAATAATCCAAATGGCCTCTCAGTCCAGACTTTTCAGACACCCTCTAATATTAAAAAAAAAAGTTTGGTGTGGTTAGGCTGTGCCAATGAAGAGGTAGGTTTTGACACCACTGAAACGACGGGAAACGAACACATTTTAGTGATACGTTCAATTTTGGCACAAAAGCAATATGGCGACCCCTGTACGCTTCCGTGATTTAATTTAATTGTAGGTCTCGCGTTTACATCCTTAATAAGAAAAGAAAAAGGATGAGTAATTGTTCATTTTTGTGGCCACCAGTTAAAAAAAAAAAAAGCTCCTGCCAAAATTTGTGATTTAGGTGAAAGCTGCTTAAATTTGCTAATCGTAATAATTGTGAAATAAATTAAGTTCATAAAGTTTTTAATGAAATTGAGTTAAAAAAATAATAACGTTAAAATATACATTATTGCAAATAAAATGGGACGAATTTTGTTTCCAATACCATTAATGTACAGGGTGGGGCGCAAATATTTGCCTCTACCCATGATATATTATTAAATAGAAATTCGACTCTATATAACTATAAATGACGATGTCATTGGGTATAAACTGACTCCTCGCCTACCTCGTACAAAGGTGTAATTTGGCGTATGCTGTGGGCATATGCCCAAAGTTGAAGGCGAGACGAGAATAGTCGTTAACCATTTCGCCGCGGCTTCGCTAAATATAGTTTGTTCCCGGAAATATGACTTACACTACCCCGAATACGTCATTATAGCGTCGAAGGGAAGTTAATACTGGAAGGAAAATCGCCCAAGTGCAGTCAGGAATATGCGGTCACCCACTGACCACACGCGCGCGGGCACAAGCACACACGCACTCCACTCGCGCGCACAAAAAAACAAAAAAAAAACTTTTACCTATTTTTCACCATTCTTTAGTGTAGTTTAAAGAAGCAGAGTTTAAAAGTGTAAAAATAAAAATGTTGCCATATTGTATTTATTTATTGTTAAAGGTAAAAGTAGTTGTTGGTGTGTTCTTGGATTAGTGTTGAATTGGAGGTTCCGAAAGGCGACTTCAAAGGGGGTACACGATTGATTGTGGGAGAGAGAGGTGGAATCCACAACTCAAATATCTCATACATCAGACGAATCGCCTCACCCCCTCCAAGGAGAGAGAGCCAGTTATCATTTGACCTCGTCTTTTCATTTTTAACGAAATCTTAGGGTCACTTTTCAAAATGGCTGTCAACTTATAGAAATTATTGGAGTTTGAACTTTATTAATTATAGGGTTTGTAGGGGTCAATTAGCGAAGGTATGAGATAATTAGGCCCAGTCTTTTATAGAAAATTTTTTCTCAAGTTTTAAATATTGAAAAAGCTATTTTAAAACTTATTAAATAATTGAAAAATAAATTGACCCATTCATGACATTTGAAGTCTATGAGAACGTGTATCTTCACCTTTAACGGGACTAAATGACGTAATATATATATAATGTGTGTGAATGAGAGATTGTGTGCGCGCGCGTGTGTGTGTGTGTGTGTAAAGTATCGTAATAAGAGATTGTAATTGGAGGTACTTATTTTGTCACATTTCACAAAAATGCTTTAACCTTTTGAAACGCAATTATAATTTAAATTTTAATAATTACTGCTTTAAAATATAAAAGATTTATGAAGGTCTTTTGTACGGTTTCATGGAAGAACCTTCGGATACAAATCTATGAATTTGTACGTCGTGATAAGTGTCGTAACATCGCTTCACTACGATAGGCGAAGTTTAACGACACTGCGTCAGGAGAGTACTTGGATGGGAGATCGTCCTCCACGGCCGGAGGATGTAAGGACTCGTGGTTCGGATCCCGCGCAAAGCTGTAGGTCCCCCTTCCGTCGGATGTTGCGTGCGAAGGAAGTTAAGCGACCCCATCGTCCGACCATCTTTACCCTGGGGTCTCGATTTTGCGGTTCTCAAATACGGAAATTATCGTATTCTCTTTTTGGATATTTACACGTACAGTATATTTTATTTATGTTTACGCCTTATTCCCTATTGGATTAAGGCTTCTTTCTCCATATTTATCTTTTGTAGGTCTTATTTTATTTATTGACATTAAAAACGTTTTCTCGAAACGATTCCAGTAGCATTCTTGACCTCCCCCCCCCCCCCACCCCGCGACTTCCCACTTATTTCACCCATCTATACGATCGGGTGTGGGGTTGTAAACTCTCACTCGAGCCCGGGCAGTATTACGGGTTAGGCGGCTAGCTCGGCTCAAATCTAGCAATCGAACCAAGGCATTCACAGCCATGAAAAGATGTAGGGTTGGGGGATGGTAGGGGGAAGCCCCTTTTCAGACTTGAAAGATGGAAACACACGTGCTCCTTTTATGGAATAAGGTCATACGCAGCAGTTACATCGTGCATTTTAAAACCCCTTTTTCTATATACACGCACGCACGCGGGTGTGTGTGTGTGTGTGTGTGTGTGCGCGCGCGCGCGCATGCGTGCTGTGCTTGGGGTATAATCCCCCATTCTCTATCACCCCTGCATTTTCGCCACAATGCGATGACACACACACACACACACACACACACACACACATGCATATATATCAGACATGGGGCTGAAGCCGGGCATTTGGCTTCGAAGCCGAATCTTATAGAACCGGGACCGGAAGACGAGTTCCATAGTTAATCTATTCTAAATTAGTATAGGTTACACTATTTGTGGTTATTAGTAGTACTACTAATAAAAAATATTAAAATAGTTGAATACAAATAAAACCCCTCAAACTATACAAATAACGAAGTCTCGAAGCTGAAGCTACAAAAGCCGACTTTAGCCATATATATATACAGGGTGGGCCGAAAGTCTGGATCCATAGGAAAATATTTATTTTAATACATAAATTACAACAAATGGTAAATACTTAAAATGAATATCAACTTTAACTCGTAAATGCGTATCCGTGATACTGTACAGTAGTTCGTACTCCAGTATAAATACTCAAATACTTTTTTATTTCAGCCCAGAAATGGCTTCGAATCTAACAGAAGACCGGGTAGAACTTGTGCTCATGTACGCACGACAGGGCGCTACACACACAGAAGTTGCTACCGAATTCAATAGAAATCATCCTGATAAGCATCCAGTAACACATGCGACTGTTGGCAAGTTGTTTAAACGTTTCAAAGAAACAGGAAGTGTACATGATCGACGGCGTTCTGGTCGTCCAAAAACTGCAACTGATGAAAATACCTCTGCAATGGTATGTGAAACTTTAACGAATAGTCCAGTAAAGTTAACAAGAAGATTATCAAATGAAACACGCATCTCGAGAACGTCAATTCGAAGAATTATTAAAAATCATAAATTCCATCCCTAAGAGTGTCGATGTCAGAGGCCGCCAATTTGAGCATTTGTTATAATTTGTTTATACTAGAGTACGAACCACTGTACACTGTACAGTATCACCGATACGCATTTACGAGTTAAAGTTGATATTCATTTTAAGTATTTACCATTTGTTGTAATTCATGTATTAAAATAAATATTTTCCTATGGATCCAGACTTTCGGCCCACCCTATATATATATATATATATATAAAACGTCTTTGCTGTTCCGTGCGTTGGTCTCTCTTCACACGAAGGTCAAGCTGGTGGCCCCGCCTTTAGGTCTGGCTTGGAGGAGGAGCGAGTTGCTTTCTGCGCTCTCCAGCGTACATAGCCACGTATACCCAGCTCATCTGGTACCGTCCTGAGCCAGGCATCTAGTCTTCTCTCGAAGACTTCAACTTTGACCCTTGTAACGTTTGAGGTTCTTTGGAAGCTGGTTAAAAAGTCTTGACCCCTTGACAACCAAGCTATTTTCCTTTAGTGTTGAGGAGGCCCCTTGTCGGGTCTTTAATTTGGCAACACTACACATTCTGCCTTTCCTATTTTCCAGTGTTGTTTGAATGGTAATTGGGTTTAGTTTTTATGGTGTACCCTCTCCTTTCCAGGGAGTACAGATTTAGTTTAAGAGTCTTTCCAAGTAGTCGAGTTCTTTGCAGCTATATATATATATATATATATATATATATATATATATAATAGGCACTGTATATTATGTTAGCTATTAAAACTTAAGAATTTAAGTTTTGAAATTTATCTTTATTGTAAGAACAAAGGCTAAATATTATAGAAACTAGTAGTTCCCATCGCTTCGCTGACGGTTAGACAGGCTAAACTACAGAAAAGAACGCAGCCGTGAAAATTTTGAGCTTCACATTGTGTCAACATTTCTGAATCTGGTATCTCCCAAAACCTCCTCCACCCCCATTCATGCAACTTGGGGAATAACCCCCTCCCCATTACCCCACCCCCACCCTTCCCCCATTACTGCCCGGGATAAATTTCACACAGACAGACAGGCTAAACTACAGAAAAGAAGTCATGAAAATCTTGAGCTTCACATTGCCGCCCGTAATACAATTTGAATTTTTTTCTCAATTTTTTCTCACAATTTCTGAAAGTGTGACGGACGGACGGACGGACGGACAGCTCTCTCATTATAATATATAGATTATTATCTAAACTTGAAGTAGTTTATAATAATAGGTGTTGATGTTCTTTTTATGAATGTCGTGATAGATTTTTACCATAAATAAGAATTTTAAGAGTTCTAAAAACTTCCAGTGATAAGAACGCGTAGAAAAAAAATCAGTTAATTTAAAATCCATAACAAGTAGTAAGAATCCATGTGGGTAATGCTTTCAAGGATTATATTTCCATGTTATGAATTCCTAATAACAAACTTAATAGACGTGGATACGTAAGAGCCAAATGAATGATGATGATGATGCTACATCACGCAGTTTCTCTTCAAGGAAGATATAAACGAACCAATCAGGATTCAGTATTTCGGTTTGTTTACATCACGTGACGCGAGCACGCGCCAATAGGGAGACGCTACTTTTATGACGTCATGCCCAACGACCAATCGTCACGCGATAAAGGTTCGATTCATTATAGTCTATAATTCGAATAACCAATTAGGAGTCAGACGTATCGCGGATCGCGTATGTATCGCTCAAAATGTATTTAAATGGAGTCTCATTACTATTCAAATCAGCTCGGAATTGAATTTTTGCTTAAGAAGAATTTATTTACAGAGTTAATAATTTCCTTTAAAAGTGTAACTAATAATTAGTTTGGACGTGATAGCATTAAAAAAATAGATTATCTTATGAAACTAGTTTAGGGCTTTTATCGAGGGCTTTGGGTGCAAGATTGTAGTTATAAAAAGGCGCTACTTTTGCGTTATATGTCACTCCACATAATTTAAGGTAGTATAGATTAAATTCTTTAAATTTTGTCTGCACTTGTAGTCATGCTATCCTGCAGTCGGATTTCACGCACAGTTTGAAAATAAGCAGGATAAATATCCAAATTATGCGTGGGTCGGATACAAAATAATTGTTTTAGGCAGATATGTATGTATGTATGTCAATGTTTTTGGCCAAATTAGGTCATACGGCATATGTTAAGCATATAGATAGAGATATATATATATATAAAATATATATAAATATATAAATATATATATATATATATAAAATATATATATATATATATAAATATATATATATATATATAAATATATATATATATAAATAAATATATAAATAATATATATATAAAATATATATATAAATATAATATATATATATATAAATAATATATATATAAATATAATATATATATATTATAAATAATATATATATAAATATATATATATATAAATATATATATATATATATAAATATATATATATATAAATATATATATATATAAATATATATATATATATATATATATATATATATATATATAAATATATATATATAATATATATATATATATATATAAATATATATATAAATATATATAAATATATATAAATATATATATATAATATATATAAATATATATATATATTATATATAAAATATAAATATATATATATATATAAATATATATATATATATATAACGTAAAGAACGACGCTTGTATAGGAGATATTCCGCGCAAGACGAGAGAACGAAACAAATGAAAAAATGAGGTAACCACCCGGGAATCGAACCCTGGATCTGACCGGCAATCGGAAGATCCCGGGTTCGATTCCCGGGTGGTTACCTCATTTTTTCATTGTTTTCGTTCTCTCATTCTCGTCTTGCGCGGAATATCTCCTATACAAGCGGCGTCGTTCTTTACGTTATTTATACTGCGTGTTCTTTGCAGTTATATATATATACAGGGTGTCCGAGAATTATCTGTACAAGTTTTGGCTGTTATTAAAAGTCAACCATGAAGTGTAGAAATTCCAGTGTTGTTCCATTTTACAGAGAATCTCAGTTTTTTCTGATACCAAGTTTTGACAAGTTTTTTAGAAATTCCAGTGTGTCCGAAAATTATCTGTACAATTTCATCTTTTAATAAAATTCTTGATAACACACGTAAATTCTTAAACAAGATTATTTAGAATCTGTATTTTCAAAGTTTCTTTTATTAAAGTAACGTTGTTACAAACATTCGATATGTGCACCATCAGTGATTCGCAAAACATCCAATCGATAATCCAAATGTTGCCATGTACGCTGCAGCATATCCACATCAATTCGCTCAATAGCAGCTGTGATTCTTGCTTTTAAATCATCAATGTCTGTCACCCGCGTACAAAAAAAAAAAAACTTAGTTTCTCTGTAAAATGGGACAACATTGGAATTTCTACACTTCATGGTTGACTTTTAATAACAGCCAAAAATTGTACAGATAATTCTCGGACACCCGATAGATATATATATATATATATATAATATATATATATATATATAATTAAACTCCCAGAATCCGACATCTTACGAAGAAGTAATCCAGAAGCTAAAAAACTTCCTTATATTTTATATAGGTCCTATATAGAAACGTACACATTTCTTCAAGTAAGGAATTTATCTGTTACATGTTGGAAGGCTAACAAACAGTGTGTGTGAAAGAGCGACATCAACTTCCTTTGTTGAACCAGCATAAGCTAAAAGTATATAATTTTATGTGGGTCTAGGCAGTCTGTCCGGCTTACCGGTCATTCAGTTTGTGAAGCATAATAAGGTTTGAGAATTGATTCTGAGAAAGAATTAAGGAGTGCGGGTTCTTTCTCTAACCCATTACAATTTTGTATCAAAGATAATTTTTGGTCCCAGAGTTTCAACGTGATTCACTCGTATCATATGAACGAAATAAAATCAGATACCACAAATTATTTTTCAGTTTTGCGACTCTATCTGTTACGTCATTAAAATAGATTTGTTACTGCGTTAAAATAAATGGATTTTTTTTTCTTTCATAAGTTATCCTTTTGCCCCATTTTGGGGAGAGGAAAAGTTGTACAGTTAGTTGAATGTGGAATCCGAGTCAAGATCCCCGATGCCTCCCCATTAAGGAAGACTAAGGCGAAACGTGCACCTTAATCACTCGTATCTGAAATCAAACAAAATCCAGCCGACATTTGAACCCGCGACCTTCGGATAAATAGCCCCCCATCAGCGTCTTAACCACTCGGCTAATTCTGATAGAGGAAAGATATCATCCCGCTTATTTTCGTTCGTGTAAATGACACCAGGTGGCGCCCCTTATCTCTTAGATCTCGTTTGCGGAGCGGAGAGAATCTCTTATTGTTTGGATGACTCGTATCGCTATTGTAGAACGTTCTTCTTCATGCTGCGTTCATTAGCATAAAGCTTCCCTATTGGATGAACCTCGTGATACTGCTTACTTCAGCGCTCATAAACATATATATATATAGGCTATAAAGAATTTATTAGGTCTATTGTAGACCCTTAGAGTAAGGAATTGCACGCGTTTCAAAATTTTGATTAAGATCTAATTGAGTGAATAATTAAAAATGGTTCACGTTTAATTATATTTGCATCAGTCATTTTTAAATTAAAATCATTTTCAAATATGGTTTAAAAATGATACAGAAATTTGGGATCTTTTCGGTTTGACGGCCTGTAATATTTTTTACCATTACTCGTTTTTTACTCGTGAAATAGTGAGGCAGTTATACATTTTAGTGTAGAGAATATCATATATACGTCAACTGTACGCTCATGACGATTGGTTAGGTTAATTCATGATATTTTCGTTTGTTTTGACAATAAACTAAAATATCATTACTTAACCTAACCATCGAAGGCGTACAGTTGACCTAACCGGGCATTCTGTTAACCTAACTGGGCATTCAGTTAACCTAACCAGTTAGTAGTCTAAAATTTGACGGTCCCGTAGCCATGACTCGTTTTTTTCGCCGGTCGTCAAACCAAAATGATCCCTATACGGTTTAAAATTATATATATTTTAAATTTGTTAAATTGCGTATAACTGCCTCACTATTTGTTTCTCTAAAACATGAATGTTATTTTTGAAATCCTCGATTAAAATTGGACAATAAAAAAAAAGAGTAATGTTAAAAAATATTATAGGCCGTCAAACCGAAAAGATCTGAAATTTGTTTACATGGAAAGTGTCAAGAAAAGGTGAAATATTGCAAATATTTCAATGAAGATTATTTCAAAAGGATTTGAAAATATACCCCTGAAGAAAGTGTTCGATCGCTTTTGCATTAACAACTACTACAGTGGCACTGTACGAAATATATTTAGAAGCAGTGTAAACTATACAATTTTATATATATATATAATCTGCTTTGCAGATAGCTGGTGAGGGAAGCTATTTTTTTGGGACCTCTGCGAGTGACCCGTTGCCCACGTCGGGCTAGCATCATGAAAAAGAAAAAACTATAGTATTTGTCACTTACCATTACTTATTCGGACTGTAGTGGATTTAATTATCCCAGAAGAGTTCTTGTTCCATGCACGGTCTGTGTGTATCATAAAAAACCTCAGGGAACCATTCTGAGTTCATTCCTATATACAGGGTGAGTCAAAAGTAGCGCCCGATTTCTGTCAGTTGATTGTTTTTGTCATTTGTATTACAGTGTACAAGAAGGTAGAAATAAATGAATGACATGTTTATCTGACCATTTATTCGGGGGAAAATTATTACGGAACTGTACCGGAACTGTATCTGCAAGACAATTAACAACATGACTTCCCAGAAAGAATCTGACAGCCGAAAAAACAGAATCGGGCGCTACTTTTGACTCACCCTGTATATACACACACACACACACACACACACAGTGTATATATATATATATATATGGAATGAAGTAAACGTGCTACCTCAAGGACGGTTTGTACTCGGTGTCGCAAGTCCACGTTCTGAGTCCGACAACTTACCACTAAGCCATTCAGGAAGTCAAAAACCTTCATTTCAAATTTAGCTTTTAAAGGAAATTAAATAGTTTACACTTCACTGAATTTGTATGATAGAAAATGACAATAACTGGTTAACTACTGTATTTTCTTCAAAAGCTCCGATAAAATGAGTTTTGCTCAAAAGCTAAATTTGAAAAGGTTAATTAAGCCTTAGTTTTAAGAGTTTTATTTTCGCCCGAATTATTCATCCTAACAAAGGTCATGCATGTTGGCCCCCCACCTTAGACCTACAGCTTAATGTGGAATCCGAACTGCGACCCACCAAGGAAGTCGGAAATTACAACGTCCTCATCCGGACTCGATCTCACCATTTTCTAATCAGCAGCCCAGCATCTTAACCACTATGCTGCCCAGGCATAGGAGTAGGAGGGGAGTGAGGGGTCATTTGACCTCCCAAATTCAGCCCGACTGAATTTCTTCGAACAATTACACCCAAAAAATTCGGGCACTCGTTCAATCACCACGATTTCACCCGAAACATTTTATTATTTTCATATAAGATAATTATCATCGCTTTGCCCGAAATGTATATCTTCAGATCTTGAATCACGAAATATTTGATTATACTGTAGAAAGGAAAACCTGTCGCAAAACGGCAGTATTCAAGTACCCCATTTGATATAACCTGTTGTAACTTGTTTGGCGCTCAGCCTTTGTATAGTGTTGAATAAAAATGACTTAAAAAATTCGGTTGAGCTTATTTTTTTCGGTAAAACTTGCTCGCCCCCTCCCTCCCGGACAAAATCGGACACTTACTCCTATGTCCCCAGGGTACCCATTTATTTACCAACCAATGGAAGGATGAACAGCTAAATGAGCCGAGTGCCGCCTGCCCTCGTTTGGAATCGAATCCGGGGACGATGGGTTCGAAGTCGGCTGTGCTAGCCACTACACAGTCCGTGCAGTAAGAAATCGCCCCCCGGAACACACACACACACGTACGTGTATTTACCTGACAAAGGGAAACTACATCTACCTTAATCTGTTAAGCCTCGTCCACACTTGCTATATAACACGTGTTATTAACAATGTTATGTAACATGTTCGAGAATATCTAGTGAAATTTCATGTTATATAACAAAAAATGAAGGTTTATAACATGTTAGATGTTATCCATTTGAAGTCGGAAAGATCAAAAGATGTTGCATAACTTGTTATAAAACGTGTTATAATCGCGTCCAGACACAGGTTGTTCATAACTTTTTGTTTATCCTTTCAGTTTGCTCCTCATCACTCGACATTTCAGTATCGACTACGTGTGCTTAATAACATTTACGTAGTGTAGACGTCATTGTTAGATAACATTTTATATAACTTGTTCGCAACATTGATATATAACACGTTACCGAGTGTGGACGAGGCTTTAACCAACTGTCTTTCCAAAGCACCACTTTGATCATACTCATTCAAGGTACGAGCAGCTCGCAGCATCATTACCAAGTGTATAGAAGGTCAACGCACTTGTGCGGCTTCCGTACGTGGTTCATCACCACTTGAAGCAACGATGCTTTGAATTATAATGGAATGAGCGTCGAATTTATTATTTCCATGCTTGTGTTGTTAATATGGAAGCTAGACACGCGTATTTATAGGTGTTGTTGCACGATTCATTAGGCTTAAGATCCACCACTAATTTTCTTTCCCTAAAGCGACATAAATGCACTCGTTCTAATCACGGGTACATTCGTATCATCTTGGACTTTCTCTTCACAAACTGAACCAAGAATTTAGAATATCCTAAAGGATATTAGGAATAAATTGGCTTGAAAACGGCTCGAAACATCTTTTAGGATTACACTTACGTTTCTGTTTCACAGAGCCCCTTTTTCAAGGCATTTGTATAAATTAAAAACGTAAGGTTAAAGAAATAAAATAATGGAACATATTCCGTCTAATCTATTCCATTTACAATTTTTACTAGCTATTCGTGTATGGTTATTTGAATTTTCTATTTTTGTACTTAATCTTTTAACTTTTTTAATTTTCCAAATTCGTTCATGATGGGTTCTGTGGAAGCTCGAAACGTAGGTGCGTAATGGTAACGTTCGAAGCTGCCCCTCCCATCTTAATCTCCTACGACATCTATCGCATTTCCTAAAAACGCGTCAGTTCTAATATATTGTGAAATCACCCCCAAAAATAAAAATTTTGACAATTCATAAGAACTTTAATTCTGACCGCGCGAGATCCTTCCAAGAATTATTATAACGGCGTAGATGAGGCCATTGTTGGCCCGCGACCGGCCTTCTCTTTGAATGAAGTCTGAAAGTGGGTAAATAAGGACGAATGTATCCCTTAAGTCAGGGGTGGGCAACCTTTTTAAGTGAGCGTACCAAAATCGTCAAATCTTTGATGCAAAAGTTAATCTTTACCATTTTTTAGCAGAAAACATTAAGTTAAAATATAAAACTCAGCGAAGAATTTGGATATTTATTTATTTAAATTTTTTTTAAGGTGAGCCTGGGGAATCGCGTGCCGGAAAAAAAGTAGTTGGCGTGCCACGGGTTGCCCACCCCTGCCTTAAGTAGTCCTCAAGATGAAAAATTTCATCTTTAAGGTGTGAGAAGTTGAAAAAAAAAATTATATTTATTCATTTATTTCAAATAGCTTACATGGAGCGTTATTGAAATTGTATTTAAAATATATGTATGAAAGTACCTTTTATAAATTTTATATTTGGTAAATATTTCTTTAAATTATACTCTTACGATAACTTTAAATTATTGTAGGAGAATTTTATGAAAGAAAACGTTTTTACGTTAACTATAATTAAAGTAAAAACATTTTTTCTTTAATGAAGAGATTAAAATATAGTAAAAATAGTTACCGCTAAGAATAAATTCAAATTTACTAAATTCAAATTTTAAAAGGGCGACATAGTTTTTTTTTTTTCATAATAGAAGCGATAGATGCTCTGGAGGCGTCCTGCATAGGAAATTAGTGCGTGAAACGTATCGTTTGGAGGATATTGTTTTTCTCGCTCGCGAAACCTTATACACACCCACCACGCGTTTTCTTTTCGCGTCTTTTCCCCATGTTTTACGCCAGATGAGATTCAATCGATCTCTTCATCGCGTTTTTTTCTCGTTTTTTTTTATTTTAAATCCATTTTTGTGACTGTTCTGAAATTGTGAAGGTTGGTTAGGTCGCGTCCACGCGATGAATTAGAAGTGGTTCGATCGAGTAACGCGGAAAGTCTGATTTTGCGGAAAACGCAACGTTTTAAGATAAGCAACAACGTTAGTAGTAGTAATTTTTTTGTTAAAATTGTGTTAACAAATCTTAACCAGATAAATGTACAAATAAAAAAACCCAGCCCAGAGTAAGTATCGTTACACACACACACACACACACACACACACACACACACACACACACCTTAATCCTTTTTATATTGTATTTCCTTGTTTTTATTCCTATTGTTGTTTGTATTGGTGTACTCGTATGTTCATTACGTGGCTACATCACATTTAGTCTCGCGTATTTACTCACTCTTTAAACCTATTCCTTCGATCATGTTTGATTGCAGTTACTCACTCGGTCAATTTATCATTTGAATCATTTCTCGAATCCAAATTATACTCATTTTTACGGCAAATAAACGAAGATTTTCCCTCGTAACGACAAAAATAATAAAAATCGTGGAAATGGCAATTTATATACCTTGTTTATTCGTACTTGCATTTCATTCATACCCTCGAGTAATACCCCTACATTAGGGGTAAACTCTCCACCGATTTGGGGAGAATCGTTTAGTTAGTTACCGACTCGCGTGGAAGACTGACGCGTCTGAAATGTAGTTCCTTCGACGGATGACACGTAGTTTGAGATTATAAGTCTACGTAAATATCTAATACACAAATACGCTCGATCGATGTGATTGTATTAAAGAGTGTGTTTCATATTTTACGATACAGTTCAACATAATTTTCAATACACGCAACAAAATGTATTGAAAATTATTTCTAATTGTTTTCGTATATAAATATTGAACGGAAAAGTTTATTTTGTATTTTTTTTTATTTTAATTAGCACCATGCTTGCAACATACTTTAAAGAGGTAAGTGGTAAGCAGTAAGATATATATATGTGTGTGTGTATATATATATATATATATATAATATATATATGTGTGTGTGTGTATATATATGTATGTATTATATATGCTATCTTATCTCCTCGACGTTGTAATTAAAGTATCCTATAAACGAGATAAAAATATCGCATCTCGGCTTTGTTGATTTTTCGCCTTGTTTATGATTAACCTTACCAGTGGTGGGTAAATATTAATAATTATTATAATATTAGCCGGAATGCCGGATGTACGATATCCGGTATAATCCTCAAGAAAATTTTAATTTTTCTAAAACTATTTTCTTCATAAATGTTGCAATATTACGTAATGTAGTTAGGTAACCCGCCACAGGGTATAAAAACTGGCTAGGGCCCGCAATGGCCCACATATTTTCCCAAATAAATTAACTTATCATACATAATTTTACCTGATCGGGTTTACTTAGTTATAATGATGGGATGGCTGTGCCTTCCGTCTCGCAATCCCCATCAATCAAATTGAACCAGGCTCTTTTTGGCCTGCCATCTTCCTCATTACTCGATTTCCACTAAAAATAATATTTGGAAGTCGGTAAACCTTTTTTTAGTCTTTTTTAGGTGATTGCCTAATAATACTAAAAATAATAATGATGATGACTAATTAATAATGATGATGACTAATTAATGATGATAAAATATGATTGTAATTTGTTAAGTTTAGCAAATGCGAGAATTTGTGAACTTTGAAAGACCAATTTGCCAGTTTGATTTATGAGTTATGACATGTCCGTCATTATAAAGAGCGAAAACCGGTTATTTTGGCCGATTTATCGATCCATTTCATAAATTTTTTATAATATACTAAATTTAGTCTTAAGAGATGACATTCGCGGCCACTCGCGTTCAAAGGGTCCTGGCCCGAGGTGGGGTTCTACCTTTACCTAATTTATTAGGTCTTTATAGTTTTGGAAGCAAGTTCGCCTATAAACCTAAAAATAAATAAATTACTAATTAGTATTTATTGGGTTTTGTTTATGAAACTGTGTTAGTCACCCACCCCCCCCCCACCCCCACCCCCCGCGCGCCAAATCAATCAATAAATAAATAAAATAAACATTTTTCATGCCTTTTAGGAATTTCTTCCAGACGAATTTTTTTCCGGAAGTGTACACTTTTTTTTTTTAACTCGTAAAGGCGTCCTACGAGTTTAATGCAATTAAGGATTTGTCTAATCGTGTGATAGTTATTTGACGTTTCGTGCCGTATGGTCGAAAAGGCGACCATAAAATTTACGCGATTTTTAGTTCTTAAAGTAAGGTAAAAAAATGTAAAAAAAAAATGTTCAATTTAAACTTAAATTGAGCATGAATGTGTGAATGAGGCAACATTTTGGGATTGGTTGACAAATAATACCAACCGTGTAATTTGATTGTGATCGGATATTTTCGTGGCGCGAAACAACATCGTTTATAAAAAGTCTTCAATTATCAACTATTTGCGCGATGTTTATTTGAAATTTTGTAAATAAAAATAATAAAATGTGTGACCCTTATTGAAGGGTTACTTTCGGTAATTGGAGTGTCTTTTCGTAAAAGATGTCGCTTCGCTAATTACGTCAAGAAAATACCCATTCACAGTCGGGTTACGTGGGTAATATTCGCCAACCAATTCCAAATACTTAATTCAAACCATGATATAGGATTCCTCTAATCATTGAAGTTTAACCAGAAATTGTAACCATCGTTGAATTAATTCTAAGGAATGGTTGGCAAATTCTGTAGGTAATTTGGTGAAATTGCAACCATGGTTTGATATTGGGGATACCTAAACAAAACTCTTATTTTAGAGTTCATGAAACTCTTGTCCTCTCTGTATGAAGGCTTATAATGGGCTCCGTTTATAATAGGCCTACCATATGTATATACGTACGTACACAGTATATGCTCCTGGGTGATGTAATAGCATCGACTACGAATCCACCGATCTCGGGTTCGATTTCCGGCGATGGCAGGCATCGCTGAGCTCATCCAGCTGTTCATCTGCACAAAAAATGGTTTGTAAATAAATGGGTACCCTGGGCAGCTTAGTGGTTAAGACGCTCGGCTGCTGATCGGGAGGTCGAGTCCGAGGATGAGAGCACTCATAGTGGGTTGTGGTTCGGATTCCACGTTAAACTGTAGGTCTAAGGTGGAGTGACAAGTTTGACCTTCGTCAGAATGAACAATTCGGGCAGAGGCAAAACCAAGGTTATATTCTGTGTGTGTGTATATATATATATATATATATATATATATATATATACACACACACACACATTTGCTTCATTCGTATGTAGTCAACCACATGATAATAAAAGTAGTGATTTTTTCCCTCCCACCCACGCGATTGCCTCCTGTTACCCCCTTAATACCCAGGTGGGGGTAGAGGGTTCTTTTTTTGGTGGGAGGGGAAGAATACGCTTCGAGAATTGGTTTTGAAAGAGAGGTAATGAGCATTATTATTATTATTTAAGTCCCCCTCTCTCCCCCTTTGGTAGCAATGGTGTCGAATACCCCCCAACACCCTTCCCTATACCCGATGCCCACTCCTTCCCTCCATCTTGCATAGGAGAGAGTCATTCTCAACCCAATGCCACAATTGCGCGATCAAGCGATGGGCAAAGGCTTCGTATGGTTCCTTTAGAAATGTTCCTCTCGCTCGCTCCCTGCCCACGCTTTTCAGTGGGCATCGATGGGCACGACACAACCACAGTTCACGAGTAGGCACGATGCCCTATGCGGAAATTACGCGTAATTTGACTTCGAGCTTTTATCACGGTCGGGTCAGTTAACAAATAATGCATTGTGTATTGACTTCATGTGGCAGTCAGTAATTACGTCATTGGTTGGGATTGTTTATTAAACTTTGCTTTAAATTCCTATATAATGTAGACTGTAACTATTTTGAAGGATAAAATACTAACCGGCCTTTATTTCACCTGTCTCAAAACAACGTTAATTACAAATAGGTTTTTCTTTTTTTCAGCAAATCTTTACCCGTATGAAGGGACAATTGAAAACCAAATATTGACGTTCATTTTCAGAGAAATGCCCTATAGAGACGAGTATGCCCTTAAAAAAAATCACATAAAACTTTAAAGAAAGAATGGTGAGTCTTGAAAATGCCCAAATCTATACCCTCGGAAGAGATACCAAACTAGACTGGTTATAATTATTAATACACACTTAACCAACCCTAACCGGGCATAATCCAACCTACGGGAGAGGATCGATGATTTTGATCTGTTCGTATAATTTAGGGTACTTCAGACTTAGCAGTATTGTATATATAGGAAGTTGGTACGAGCATTTCCTGACTTAAAGGGATGGGCATGAGGTTTCAGTGAGGGTAGGTGATATTTAAAACGAAAGTATACGAAAATAAAAGTGAAACGCTGTTCCATACAGGCCTTAAGATGCCACGCAGTGCCACACCTTCTGGAGTGCCAAATTATAGTTAAAAAAAAAAAAAGACTTAAATATGCGATAGGGAAATCGTAATACAGATCGAACTAATCGTAGGCAAAGCTCAGCGTGCGACTTCGCGGATAATTAATCGAAATCACCAAATACGATACCCAATGCCCACCCGCGGTTAGGGCAAGTTTTGAGTCGTACAATTAAAGAGAGATTGGACCCTACCTTTTGCGAGCTTCGTAACTGCTTTTTATCGATCAATATAGATTGATAGGTGGAAAGAAGCTGATTGGCTTTTCTGCTTCTCTGTCAGACGCGCCTCAGAGAGGAAATGAAAACCGTATTTGGATCGAAATGTCGGTACATCTTTGGCGAAAAATTATTTACAACTGGTCCCACTCAAGTCGTAAAAATTCAGTTTCAACTTTTTTTTCTGTTTTTTATTTAGTGGGTCCACTACTGCATATATATGTAATGTATGCATTATTCTCTCTCTATATATATATATATATATATATATATATATATATATATATATATATATAGCCTATCGGTGCACAGGGACTTTGAGACACCCTGTATTTTGTAATATATATATATATATATATATTAGTGATGGATCGAGTGGTCGGTTTTTCACAACCGCGGTTGTGTTTGCGGTTGTCGAATTTTTTCCAACTGCGGTTGCGGTTATCATATACTAGGAAAAATGCGTAATTATTAACTGGATTTAGCCACTATAGTGCGATTTAGCCACACTTGGTACATAATATATACTAAATAGTATTTATTTAGTAAATACCTTATGTTGAACACAAGTTTTGCAATACACCGCTACCGCTATTTGTGTGTTGCAAAACTTGTGTTCAACATAAGGTATTTACTAAATAAATACTATTTAAATGAAGTATATTCTAAACTTATATAGCTATTATTATGAAAGAATAGGTCAAATTAATTAAAACCATATTTTGCACTAAGTGTGTTACCAGGATGAGGGACGAGGACCCATCGCACTGTTCATCCCACCTACCACTTTCCCCAGCCTCCACCCATTGGAAAGTTATGGATTATTATTCATTTGAAAAACTGATGTCAAACTTAATGACAGGCAGTGTGAATTTCAAGAATAATATTTTTGCTGCATTTTCACCTTTCAAGCGGCAACGCCTCTCATCGTACAACGTTCCCGCTCCACGCATAAGGAGACCCATCATTTTCTTTTTAAAAAAAAAAAATTTCTAATTAACCTAAAATTAAAATTAACTAAGCTTTTACAACCGCAACCGCACTTATGGAACGGCGGTTACGGTTGCGGTTGTGAATTTTTGTGCGGTTGTAGTGCGGTTGCGGTTATTCGATCCATCACTAATATATATATACAGGGTGGGGTGCCGTAAGTTTCCATACATAGGAAAAATTAAACGTTTGTTTTTATGTTTCAGATACCCTAAGAATATGCGTTTGACGTAAGATCTTGTTTACTGATGAAGCAAATTTTTACGTCAATGGAGAGGTTAATCGGCAAAACATACGTTATTGGAGTAATGCTAACCCTAACTGGCTGAGTCCGACGAAGATGCAAGGTGCCGGTAAAGTGATGGTGTGGGCCGGGATATGGGGTGACAGAATTATTGGACCAATTTTTGTCAGTGGAAATCTTAATGCCGAAAGGTATCTTAACATGTTGCAAGAAGAGATTTTCCCATCCCTGCTAAACGAGGAAGGTAACTTCCCAGTTTACTTCCAGCAAGATGGAGCTCCACCTCATTATGGTCTTCACGTGCGTCGGTATTTGGATCAGCAGCAGTTTCCGGATGCTTGGATTGGTCGGCGTGGTCCTGTGGAGTGGCCTCCCAGATCCCCAGATCTCACCCCCCTTGATTTCTATCTTTGGGGGCACTTGAAGGCCATGGTGTATCAGGAAAAGATACGAGACATAAATCATCTAAAGGAACGTATCACCAACGCCATTACAAGCATAACGTCAACTGTGCTAATGCGTGTTCATCAACAGTGGGGAACACGTATTGAAATGTGTTTTCAAAACAATGGCAACTATGTAGAGCATATTATATAAATAAAAATGGTTGTCCATAAAAAGTTTATTTTTCCTATGTATGGAAACTTACGGCCCACCCTGTATGTATATATATATATATATAATATATATATAATATAAAATGTGTGTGTATGTGTGCACACAGTGACTTTTGAGACGCCCTATATGTATGTGTATATATTTTTTTTTCTCCTAAAAAATTTCCCAATCAGGTTTTCGAACCCTGACATGTTTTCTGTACCAATTGGTCTGCACTCGAGGTGATGGCAGCATTTACATTAGAGATTTTAATTAAATACTGACATTACTCGAGAGCATTTGGTCCTATGCCCCTCTGGTCGACGATATATAACATCTACACTCTAAAAACTAGCAAACTAACTTAATCTAACCCAACTTATCCTAGCTTACTGTACGCTAGCACTAGTGGTTTTCAAACTGTTCCGCGGAACCTTGAGATTCTACGAGAGGTCTTCGAGGGTTCCGCGAAAATATTTGGTAATGGCGTAGGTTTCAATTTTCGAGCCACCCTAGTTTTGAAATGTAAATTTTAATACAGGGTGTTTCAGGTCGACCCTAGAAATATGGGAATTGGCGGAATTTGTAGTTTGTATTTGGTATTTCATATATGGTATTTGATATTTTGGTATTTCGATATTTCTAGGCTCGTTTTCAGATTTTTTTATTTTTTATTTTTTAATGTTTGAGAACTACCTTAAAAATCAACAAAGCCTGACAGCTTCGTTTACCAAGCTGCCTTTTCCCATAAAAAATAGGCAGAACACAAAACACGCGTTACCATATTTCAAACTTTACTGACACAGTTTGGGGGTATATTGCAAATTGACAGACTTTTTTTTTGTTTTTAATTGCATTAAAAGATTGCTATTTTGTAGCAGAATTTCGTGACATACTGTAGATTGAAATTTTCAAAGGGTTCCTTGGTCTGAAAATTTTGAAAGTCTCTGCTGAAAATCTCTGCTCTAATCTGATCAACGGGATATGTAATTGACAAGTTATTTTGGGGTTAGAGTTTAACCAATAATAACTTGTCACTTGTGTGTCAAGTTGATCAGATGTCGTTAGTCCTCAAGAGATGAAGGGTTCTAATCCTGCTAGAAACATTTTCCTGTTATGCAAGATCATGTGTACACACACACACAATGTGTGTGTATATATATACACACACACACACCTTTAGTTAGCTTCTGCCCGAATTGTTCATTCTGACGAAGGTCAAGCTTTTCACTCCACCTTAGACCTACAGTTTAACGTGGAATCCGAACCACGCCCCATCAGCAGCCCAGCGTCTTAACCACTAGGCCACCTAGCGTACCCATTTATCTACCAACCACTTTCTTTATTGTGTGGAAGGATGAACAGCTGGGTTTTGCTGCGCGCCGGGTCTCGAACCCGGGACCGATGGATTCGTAGTTAGTGACGCTAACCACTACACACCGAGGCGCATATATATATATATATATATATATATATATATATATATATATGGAAAAGTAATAGTAATAAAAATAGCAGTAATAGTATGAATGCATTTACGTCCTCAGCGGAGAAAGTGCATTTAAAATTTTAAAATTCCAGTTTTCAGGAATGAAAAAAGTGTGTGTGTACTTTCCTAATAGAATTGTTATGAAGATGACAGTGTCTCAAAGTTGAGGTTTATTATTGGTGCAAATTATAATCAGCAAAGCCTATTAAAACTACTACTCATTCAGGGCCTACCACGATAGGATTTTCGAGCAAAAAGCTTATCGTATTCTGGCAATTAGTATGACTTTCACAATTCGGGGTTAGTGATCACGTGTGGCATATTCATGAGACCTGTCCATTTTCAGAATGGGTATAGGCATGGCACCATACCCATCTATTATACTTACCCATTATGTAAGAAGTGTTAAAGTGGGGGGGGGGAGGGTTACTGTACCTAATATTTGGCTGAAATCAGCGATGCATGCAGTAAAACTCAGTTCCCGTAAATGAAAGTACAATATATATATATATATATATGTATGTATTGTATTTAAATAGGCTTTATTGAAAAGCTTAATTTTGAAGTTTGATGAATTAAGGATTGTCCCGTGCACCGAGTTGCCTGATGAATTTATTGAAGTGGTTTCTCCAAAGTTGGTGAAACACTAGAGGAAACTGAGTAAATGTTTCTTCAATAAAGATATCGGTTAAAGGGGTTTTAATCGCTAGTGTTTGAATTTATACAGGGCCAAGATTTACAGGACCAAGACTTACAAGGTCTGTATATTTTGTCGAGTTACATTTGGTGTAACTTTATTTACAGAAAGGTTCTTTCAGTATTTTAGTCTGTAAATCTTTTAAACAATGTTTAGCACTGCAATCAACTGTAAAAATGTACTGTAATTTGGAAAAAGTAGTTTGTTTACAGTTTTTTCCTTGATTCGCCACAATTTGGATTCTGTTTCAATATTAAAGAAAATTGCATATAGATAACCTTGGGTTTGCTTCCGCCGGAATTGTTCAATTTAACGAAGGTCAAGCTTGTAACTCCACCTTAGACCTATAGTTTAACGTGAAATTGGAACCACGCCCCACCAGGGGCGGTCAGAAATTATAAAGTCCTCGCCTGGACTCGATCTCACGGCTTCCCGATCAGCAACCCAGCGTCTTAACCACTAGGCTACAAAGGGTGCGCATATATACAATATATAGGTATTCCTAAATGACCAAATTCCGCCTACATTTTCGTCGCTGGTCATTAAAGTTGCATTAGCTCTTACAGGTGGTGTAATTTTTTTCCCAAATTTCTAATCGCTTACCCTTGTGTTGAGGTAGGGGGGGGGGGGGGGGGGTCCATTAAAAGTTTGGAGTACGCTTTTTACCATATATAATTATTTTTTTTCGAATTTTACTCGCGTAGAATTTTAATTAAAAAACTGTAAATCAGTTTACTACCACTTCATGCTAACCTCTCACAGTTTTGTTTTATGTTAGGTTAACCTAACCTAAATTGATTCCTCAAAAAATATCTTCAACAAAGTAAGAGTTATTTTTTGAGTAGGAGGGAAGTGATAGAAAAGATAGGACAGAATAGGCCGCCTTACGACATCTGATCGACTTTACATTCTATCGACAAGTTATTAGGATAAGATAGGTTAGGTTAGATTTTTAGTGTCACTGTTTTGTTCTTGACGAAATGTGTATAGGTCCCGAATAGGAACGAACGTAACTTTTAGACACACACACACACACACACACACACACACACACACACACACACACACTTGCTGTTTGGCCTTTGTGTTGTAGATCGTATTCAATATATTTTATAGTCAGATACGCTTCTCTGCTTTTGTCTTTTACTGTCACCATGTTGGCACTGAGAGCCAAATGGGGCCAAATGCTTAATCTCGAGTGGCACTTAGGTTAAATGTTGAAAGAAGCGAAAGGTTTAATTTGAAGTTAATGGATTATTTGTGGGCATGAAACTGATAAGGGAGGCCTCAGTGGGTAGAGGTGGATTGGGATGGGTATATCTGAGAGTGAGGTGTGAAGCGAAGGTAACGAAGGTGCGTGGGTAACATTATGTATAATTTAGTGTATTTAGTCGAAGTTGAAGTTGGGGATGCGTTCATAAATGTCGAGTCGAATATAGGTTACAATTGGTGTAGCTCGAGTTATAGAAACCACAACACCACCGGGTAGACTAGTAGTAGAGCGTTGGGGGCTGTTAATATTAAGGTCTTGAGTTCGCCTCGCGACTGGGACTTCGTATTTCACCCCCAAGTAATATTATTGTTGGGAGTTGTTAATGGATAAGTTTAGCTTAAATAGTTCCAGTAAAGAGAAGGTTGTTTATTCGTATCTTTATAGAATGGGACTGCGCATGCGCAGAAGCGTCGTTGACAGTGATTGTCGCTAGGAGATTAGGTTAAATAGTTTTAATTGAAGTAAACTCCTGGCGCGGTCTTGTCGTTAGTCGCTTATGCGCGTCTTTGGGTATCGTGTGTACTTGTGTAAACCTATCTTTGTATACACCACACACACACACACACAGACAGAAAATTGGTTGATTGAACGACACTTATTTACCAATAGATCTAATTGGTTGATCGAATAATTTTTTTTGATTTCGCCAACCGTGTTTGATTTTCTGGTAACCAGCTTTCATGGTTGAAAATTCCAGCCGAATTTTGTTTGTGTAGTCGAAGTTGTGCGTGTGTAAATTATTCTGTTTCCTGTTTACCTCTCGATGTTTACTTGTCTAGTTTACCTCTCGATGTTTACTTGTCTAGTTTACCTCTCGATGTTTACTTGTCTAGTTTACCTCTCGATGTTTACTTGTCTAATCCAGAGTTATCATTATTTCTGGAGTGGTTACATAGGTTTATTTAATTAATTAGTCTTCTGTCAATACTAGAATAGTAGAAACCGAACTGGTTTTAATGGCTAATTAACCTTTTATACCCTACATACCCAACCTTTTGGCATACCCATTCATGCTAAAAGGTATGAGGAAGATGCAACGTCTATGTATTTTTTTCTTTAAATATTTTTCAACGAGTTTATATATATATTATATATATATATATATATATATATATATATATATATATATATATATATATATATATATATATATATACACACAACTTTAATTATTGAAGGTCACATATTTCAGTGGGCCAATTATGTCCTAACATGGGCATGGGGTATGATTCGCGTGAACTCGTCAACCCTTCTATTGCCCCCGGAACCGCACAGGCATGGGGACATGGGATGGAGGTCATTTGTCAGGTGTTATACAGAGCGATTATATACAATGCAGAAAGATTCCGAAGGTATATATATATATATATATATATGAGCCGAGATATGTACCACTCTAGGTACGAATCGGCGGTTAAGCAACTAAGTAAAAAAAATATACACACACACGTGTCTTCGTATGTATGTATACATCGTACATCTGACATAACAAAAGTCCGAAAGGTTATCAGAATTTCAATAAATAAAACTTAAAAAAATTATAAATATTTTGTTAATTAAATTTATTTATTTTTTAGTTTCATTTTATTAAATTACGTCATATTTTGTTAATGTTGAGATAGACCTTTTTTTTTTTTTTTTTTGTTTTGTTTACTGATAGACAGAAAGAAGGTCGAAGTATTTTGTAATTTTTTTTTAAATCGCTTCTCTTTTTGGCGTCACTAAATTATAGTTTGACCGAAATATGACGTACGTCGTACTAGTCATTTTAGTGACGAAGAAGTTGAGCAAATATGGGGACTCGCTAAGGTATCATTTTAATTATATATATATATATATTGAATGAGTGAATGGAAAAGAGAAAGGAATACAGTATTATAAATATATTTAATTAATTAATTTATTATTTATTAACTTTTATAATCAAATAAAACAATTTATAAAAGGTGTATATTTACTTCTGTCAACGGTTTGCGTATAAATGATAAAAATTCTCTAAAATTTCGGTAAATTTTGTTAATGTACGTTGAGTGTGTGAACCTCCTTTTCACGGACCTCGAGTGCAAAAAGTAAATTAATCGTTTAATATTTTCATTAACGGCGAATGTTAATAATTATCCGATGGTTAAAAGATTAACAAAGTCCATCCACGCTTTTACCAATATTTCGGACCCTTTCGTAAAATCGAAAATTATATTTTTTTGGAGAAAAGACGCGATCCATCAAAATTTTGATTTTCAAAATGGAAGCCTTTACAATTCAGTGATGCACAAACCCTGGCCCGCGGGCCAAATGTGTCCCCCCACGGGTCTTTTCAATTCAATGAAAAAGTTAGAATATAAAAGTGACCCAATTTATGACTTAGATGGAAAGTAAGTAGGCTAATACATTTAGTTATTTTCTTCGCTTGGCCCTCACATCAAAAAAGTTTGTGCATCACTGCTTTACATGATCATTGGGTGAAATTGGCTTTTTTCCACTTTTAATAAATGTTTTTAAATCTTTTATTGGATTAAAAATTCGCCTTCAAAGTATTTTGTACGAAATTAAATTATGCGTTATTTCGCGAATTTTTCAAATGATAAAACGTACATTGATTCATTCATTCATTTATCGATTATTTTGCTCTTAAAGTACAGAAGAACTATAAGTTTCTTCGCTCAAAGGTTGGTGTCACGCGTACAAGGACCAATGTAATAGGTCGTTTCATTTTAAAAACTTGTAGTAACTATTGCATAGGACAATAATACGCACACGCACACGTTCCGACATAGATTAGCGTGTGTTTAAAAATTCTGTTAAGTTTCGGTTCCTTTGAAAGACACTCACTCCTAATTGAAAGATAATTGATAAGATTAAATAGTTGATAACTATTTCTATTTAAACTCCACACTTCAATTCCATAAAAAATGGAGGGGGGGGGGCGTGTACACTGTGTATGTGTGTGTATACGTAAGTCGACAAAAAAGTACATTATATTGGCGTCGGAAATTAATCCCTCAAATTTTCACGACGTTATTATTGACCTGTTTTGACCTTAATACCCAAATTTGAGGGTCACGATAACCCCAGTACGTGACCCACAGTTGACTTTGAAGAATCTGGAAATGGTTGGATGGTCGGACATGCAGTCAGAAGGTCAAGGGTATCTCTTCAAACCATTGGTGGTTCGTACAGTGCGGGGTACCAGCTCATAAGTGTAGATATAATTTTGCACACACGTATATATACACATATACACATACATACACACATATATATATATATACACACACACATATTATAATTTATTTATTTATATTATTTCTTCGAGTACTGTGTGTTTATATGGGCAAAAGTGCCCATATATTGTAGGAATGATAATTAAAAGATAAACATGCACTGGGCAGGCATGGGCATTTCTGAAGGTCACATACGGATGGGCGCCAAATAAGAGATGATAATAATAACAGAAGCAAACGTGCCCAATGGACCCTGCAGTATATTGGTCCTAGAATAACGTGTCCACAATCCTCGAAACTTTACTCCTTGGAAAGACGTGAGCTATACACGGTAATATGGGAAATACTAGAGGGATATATCCCAAACTTTAGATATGAAATAGAAACACAGTGGAATGAGAGAAGAGGTACATTCAGTATTGTTTCAGATGTGGTGGGACATGGGGGACATAAAAACGAACATGAAAAATACTCAGGATATGTAGACCAGAACTCTCAATTTGCTGCCGAAAGAACTGCAGAACCTCCAATACACCAGCCTGAATCATTTCGAGAACCAACTGTGCAGGTTCTCGCGCAAACTCCCTGACCAGCCTTTCCTAGTTGGATATGAGGGCAGGATGAGAGTAGGAAGCAACTTTCTCCTTCATTAAATTTAAAAAAAGAGACAGGATGCTCCAGATGGGTCGAACATAGATCGGTGCTGAATAGTTGTTCAAAGCCATCGAAGCAATAAAATATATATATATATATATATATATATATATATATATATATATATATAATAGTGGTTAGCGTCGCTGACTACGAATCCATCGGCCCCGGGTTCGAGACCCGACGGCAGCCAGCGCGCAGCAAAAACCCAGCTGTTCATCCTTCCACACAATAAAGAAAGTGGTTGGTAGATAAATGGGTACCCTAGGTGGCCTAGTGGTTAAGACGCTGGGCTGCTGATGGGGCGTGGTTCGGATTCCACGTTAAACTGTTGGTCTAAGGTGGAGTGAAAAACTTGACCTTCGTCAGAATGAACAATTCGGTCGGAAGCTAACCAAAGGTTATATATATATCAGAGCTGGGCACTTGCGGCATATTGCGGTACTGCGGTACTGCTGCACTACCAAACCGGTACGCGGAAATTTGAATGCGGTAGCGGTACTGCGGTACTTTCAGCGATCCTTTGCGGTACTGCGTTATGGGGGCCCGGGGTGGTAGTGCGGTGGTACCGCAAGTACCGCAGTACCGAAAAATATGCCGCAAATGCCCAGCTCTGATTATATATATATATATATATATATATATATATATATATATCAGAGCTGGGCATTTGCGGCATATTTTGCGGTACTTGCGGTACCACCGCACTACCACCCCGGGCCCCCATAACGCAGTACCGCAAAGGATCGCTGAAAGTACCGCAGTACCGCTACCGCATTCAAATTTCCGCGTACCGGTTTGGTAGTGCAGCAGTACCGCAGTACCGCAATATGCCGCAAGTGCCCAGCTCTGATATATATATATATATTATTATATATATAGCTCTAGCTGATGAATTTGTTAACGCAAGAAATAACAGAAAACAAGAAAAACTGCCGCCTTGATTTGGTATTCACAAACAACAGTAATCTAATTGATAATGTAGAAATATCCACAACATCATTGAAATAACCAATATAAATGCAACAGGAAAGGAAAGAACACGCACAACAGAAAGAAGCAAATTCGAAATTTTTAATTTTCACTCCAAAGCTATAAACTGGGAAGATGTGACATCCAGCATGGAAGTAATAGATTGGAAAACCATTTTCGAGGCCAAGACAACGGAGGAGATGCTAATGACGTTAGAGGAGAAGACGTTAGAAATTGTGGAAAACCGTGTCTCAAAGATGCAACAAAGAGGAAAGAGAAGCAGGTTCGAAAGACAAAAGAGGGCATTGTTCCGAAAGAGAAAAAGAGTGACTGCAAAATTAAGTAATTGTAAAGATGACAACAGAAAAATATTAAATGATAAACTGCAAAGTATCGATGTCGTCGTACAGGAACTGATCGAGAAGCATACAGAAAAAGACGACGACACTGTAGAAGCGATAAAGGTTAACTCAAAGTACTTCTATAATTTCGCAAAAAGAAAGTCGAAAAACCATGCGACTATCGGACCTTTGAAAAATGAGAACAGTGCTTTATCTGATGATCTAACAGAAGTATCTGAAATATTAAGAGCTCAGTACGAATCATCTTTCAGTATTCCAAAAACTGAAATTGATATGCGATAGAAACGCGTTCTTTGAAGAACCACAAGGGGAAAGTATAACGGATTTCGACTTTACGGCGGAGGATATTACACAAGCCAGAGGGAAACTAAAAACACACTCAGCGGCAGGACCGGATAAATGGAATGCCACACTGATCAAAAGCTGCAAGAATGCAATCGCTGAGTCCCTATACTGGATATGGAGACAATCACTAGACACGGGAGAATATCGGGCATCCTGAAGAGCGCAAACATAGTCCCAATATATAGAGGAGGAGATCGATCTGAGGCCAAAAACTATAGGCCAGTGTCACTTAAATCATCTCACTAAAATATTTGAAAGAATAGACAGAAAATCTATGACTTTTTGGAAACTCAGAAAAAATTCAATGATAACCAACACTGGTTTCGGTCAGGCAGATCATGCCTATCACAACTAATGGAACACTACATTGACTACAACAATATTGTGCACTTGAAAGTAATGAAAACTATGATGTACTATACACAGACTTTGCTAAAGCGTTCGACAAGTGTGACCATGGAATCATAATACTTAAACTGAAATATATGGGAATAACAGGAAAAGTAGGGAAATGCATATATAATTTCCTTAGTGAACGGCGGCAAGTCGTTACAGTACAAGGAGTATCTTCATCAGAATCAAAGGTTCTCAGCTCAGCACCACAAGGAACAGTATTAGCTACACTACCCTTCATAATCATGCTAACTGACATAGATGAGAACGTTACCAGAAACAGCACAGTAACATCCTTTGCCGATGACACAAAGATCACTAAAAAAATAAGAAACCCAGAAGATATAGGATCTCTACAAACCGACATAAACAGAATCTACAAGTGGACGGAAGACAACAATATGAAGTTTAACACAGAAATTTCAGCTATTACAGTACGGAAAAAGAGAGTACGTAAAATCCATGGAATATTATTATACCCCAAATGGACAGGAAATTCAGAGAAATTCCAGAGCAAAAGATTTAGGAGTTGTAATGACAGATGATGCGAAATTTGAAACACAAAATAAGATAGCAGTAAACAGAGCAAAGATAATAACGGGACAGATATTGAGCATCTTTTAACGAAGGGATAGGAATGTAATGATTCCTCTACTGAAAACCCTGATAATACCCAAATTGGAATACTGCTCGGTCCTAACATCCCCATATAAAAATGGATGGATAACATCGAGTGTGCCGTCGAGAAGTGTGGAATCAGTCTCCAACGGGCGAACTTGATGCGTGGAGGAGATCGTGAGGTACGGAGGGGTCTCGTCCGAGGGCTCCCAACTGACAGACCGCTTTAGGTCTACCAGGCGCGTGGTAAGAAAGGTTATTTGAAAGCTAGAGTATTTAAACCGAATTCACGCGCAATAAAAGAATTGAAAGCGTGAATTGAACGAGAAATTTGTCAGGTTTCAGCGAACACTGTCCAGAGGAATGGAAAATTTTGTCGTCAGTGAGTTGAGAGGACATGACACAGAGCATGTTTTCCATTAGAGGACTAATTCCCTTTCCACAGAGAGAGAGTACAGTAAAAATGTCCTGCTTTTATTTCACTTCATAAGAAAATACAAACCTTTTTAAAAGTGTCGTGTTAATATATATATGTGTGTGTTAATATATATATGTGTGTGTTAATATATATATGTGTGTGTTAATATATATATGTGTGTGTTAATATATATATGTGTGTGTTAATATATATATGTGTGTGTTAATATATATATGTGTGTGTTAATACATATATGTGTGTGTTAATATACAGGGTGGGCGGAAAGCAGCTCCCTATTTTGGATTGGTAAAAAAATACGTATATTATCCATTTATTTCATAAAAAATATGAAAAGGTAGGCATACATGGTAGGTTTTCTCTAAAATTCAATGTGGGCTCCAACTCTTTCCACCAGCTTCTGGAGCCGCCCAGGAATGGCGTCCCACTGACTTTAGCAGGAACTCCGGCGGATGGAGGACATGACTTCCCGAATTCGGTCCTCCAGTTCTTCCAATGTCCTCGGTTTGGTGCGGTAGACTTCTTCCTTTACCCACCCCCAAAGAAAGAAGTCGCACGGTTACCGCTGAAAAACGGCAGAATCGGTTCAGTGTAACGGTGTGGTGTGGTATGACCTCAGATCAGGTTGTGGGCCCGTTCCTTCTGCGCACACCATGAATGCTGAGCGGTACCTTGCTATGTTGCGAAACGAGGTCTGGCCGGTTGTCAGCACATGGGAGAACATCGACGATCTGATATTTATGCAAGATGGCGCCCCTCCGCACTTCGCTCTTGTTGTCCGTGAGTGGCTGGATGCCCACTTCCCTGGGCGTTGGATGGGTCGTCGTGGTCCACATCAATGGCCAGCCAGGAGCCCCAACTTGACACCGTGCGACTTCTTTCTTTGGGGGTGGGTAAAGGAAGAAGTCTACCGCACCAAACCGAGGACATTGGAAGAACTGGAGGACCGAATTCGGGAAGTCATGTCCTCCATCCCGCCGGAGTTCCTGCTAAAGTCAGTGGACGCCATTCCTGGGCGGCTCCAGAAGCTGGTGGAAAGAGTTGGAGCCCACATTGAATTTTAGAGAAAATCTACCATGTATGCCTACCTTTTCATATTATTTCTTCTGAAATAAATGGATAATATACGTATTTTTTTACCAATCCAAAATAGGGAGCTACTTTCCGCCCACCCTGTATGTGTGTGTGTGTTAATATATATGTGTGATATATATATATTAACACATATATATATATATATTATGTGTTAATATATGTGTGTGTTAATATATATATATATATATGTGTGTTAATATATATATATATATGTGTTAATATATATATTATGTGTTAATATATATATATGTGTGTTAATATATGTGTTAATATATATATATGTGTTAATATATATATGTGTTAATATATATATATATGTGTTAATATATATATATGTGTTAATATATATATATATGTGTTAATAATATATATATGTGTTAATATATATATATATGTGTTAATATATATATATATGTGTTAATATATATATATGTGTTAATATATATATATGTGTGTGTTAATATATATATATGTGTGTGTGTTAATATATATATATGTGTGTGTTAATTATATATATGTGTGTGTGTTAATATATATATGTGTGTTAATATATATGTGTGTGTGTGTGTTAATATATATGTGTGTGTGGTGTTAATATATATGTGTGTGTTAATATATATGTGTGTGTTAATATATATATGTGTGTGTGTGTTAATATATATATATGTGTGTGTGTGTGTTAATATATATATATGTGTGTGTGTGTGTTATATATATATATGTGTGTGTGTGTGTTTTAATATATATATATGTGTGTGTGTGTTAATATATATATGTGTGTGTGTTAATATATATATGTGTGTGTGTTAATATATATATGTGTGTGTGTGTGTGTTAATATATATATGTGTGTGTGTGTGTGTTAATATATATATGTGTGTGTGTGTGTGTAATAATATATGTGTGTGTGTGTGTGTTAATATATATATATGTGTGTGTTGTTAATATATGTGTGTGTGTGTGTGTTAATATATATGTGTGTGTGTGTGTGTTAATATATATGTGTGTGTGTTAATATATATGCGTGTGTATGTATGTATGTATGTATATTATGATCTAGGTGTTTGTTAGCCCAATTTTTCCGCCTTATAAATATATTGCCAATGTTGATACCCATATGAGTAGATCGATACAGCGGTATATTGGTACCCCGCCCAATGCAGTCTGTTTGACATCATTGATACATCAGTGATGTTTTTCTGAAAGTCATCATCTTGATGATTTTTTTGGGCCGAAATATTTGTTTTTAATATCATTTGTTCTGAACACACACACACACACACATATATATATATATATATATATATGTGTGTGTGTGCGCGCGCGCGTCTCGGTGTTTTACTGGTTAGCGTCGCTGACGACGAATTCATCGGTCCGGGATCGAGACCCAGTGACGGTAAGCGGCTCGCATTAAAACCCAGCTCGTCTTCCTTCCACAATAAAAAAAAAAAATTAGTTGGTAGCTAAATGGGTACCCTGGGTAGCCTAGTGGTTAAGACGCTGGGCTCCTGGTGGGGGCGTGGTTCTGATTTCACGTTAAACCGTAGGTCTAAGGTGCGAAAGTTTTTTTTTTGCGTGTGATTTTGTTTTTGAGCATATTCATCAGAAAATCTTTTTACATAGAAATTAAATGTAGTTTGAATTCCATATTTTATTTCTACTACTAAGGCAAAAAAAAAACTTGGTTTAACTTTACTCGTTTTAATGCTATTCGCAACAGAGAGGAGGCTTTCGGAAGGTACCATCGCCGTCCAACTCCAGACTCTCTCCCTCGGCTTATATTTGCGCCCGGAATCGCGCAAAATCTGTTCTTCGACTCGCCAAAAATTCCTTCATCCGACAAAAATGTGAAAACCTATCCAGTTCTTTTCGCTCTTTCTGGCATCTAGCTAAGAACCTCTTCCAACTTTACTTCTTCTTTCCCTCCTCTTTTCCATTCCATCGCCAAATGGGAAATAATTCTGGAGCCGTTTTCGCAGTTCGAGTAAGCTGTACACGATAAATTGTTTGGACATTCTTCTGACGAGACCCCGTAGTTGTCATTCCCGTCAGAAGACGTGTGTGTGTACATATTGGATAGCATGGAAAAGTAAGTGGTGTCTGAAGCCTTGAAAGTTTTAATTTCATTTACAACTTCATATTTATGCGAATTGGGCTTCATATCAATGATTGTAGTTTAAACAGAGATGAAATAGACTGTGTGTTCCCTTGTTCATTCGATTCAGCCGAATACCTTATAAGAAAATTAATAAATGGAAAACGGGCACGAGGTATCTCATTGAAAGACGTTGACTAACAAATTCATTTAGAGATTACGTTTAACAGAAAATAATTTCACCTTTAAAACTGTGACATCATAAGTATGTCTCGCTGAAAAAAAACAAAAGAAGTTTGTTTGATTTTACGTATACAGACAGTATCTGTAATATTTTCGTTGGAAAAATTAACTCCCCCCCCCCCCCCGGCTAACCCCAGGGACTCCGCTAACTGAGAACCTCCCGCAACCTAGATCTAGGTTGAGAAACACTGCCCGTGAGGATATATCTAATGCAGTACTTTTAACTAACCTTTTTAATACTTAGTAGCAATCAGTGATAGGAAAGTATGCACTATTCAAAATCGCCAACCTAACTTCATAGGCCCTATTAAAATACTGACGTACGATTAATAAATGTTTGAAATTGTACATCGTACTGTGTACACACACACACATATATATATATATATATATATATTATATATATATATATATATATATATATTGTATGTAGTTGTTTACATTTCCAAGTTCCTCTAAATTAGACCAATTTCCCATGACCATCATTCATCGCTGCAGTGTGTATTCGACGTTCAAAACTTCATTGGAGCATCAACAGGATTCTCGTGGAATGGATTCAATAACCTCAGATTCTTTGGCGGAGTTATGCCAGATACGTGGGTTCGTCATGTTGAGCGAGTGTTTTAATATAACCCCATAAATAAAAGTCCAAAGAGGTTAAGTCGGGTGATCGATGTAGCCTATCCAACACTGAATCGCAACACGAACGGGATTTACCCAAAGTTAACATTTGGTGTGCTACGTCACGGAACTACTACATCGGTCCATTTTCTTTGACGATAGTACCGTGACTAGAGCATACTATACTTAATGCGTTACGTACATTTTTTTCCTTTCCCAACTAACGGATGTTGGAGTTGGCACGAGAAGCGTATACACTTTCAATAAGATTGGGACAATTTCGGACTTCCCACTGCGCCGTTGGTGTTTACAACTTTCTAGATGCGACCTTTCCTCGGCGTTGGATAGGCCGTGGTGGACCGAAAGCGTGGCCACCTCAGTCACTTTACTTAGCGTCTTTGGATATTTACCTATAGGGTAGGTTAAGACGCGCTCGCATTGTGACAAACCCAATAAATAGTTCGGAAGAACTCCATCAAAGAAACGATAACTGGATCCATTATACGAGGACATCTTGCTAATGACGCGGTGGAGTTCGAGCATCGAATACGCATTGTAGCGACAAATGATGGTAATCTCTCGAAAGTGTTCTAAACTTGGACAGTTTGGAAATGTAAAAAACTATATACGAGGCCCTCGCAGGAAAAAGTGGCTAAGCGACAAAAAAAAAAAAAAACCCGCTTGAAAACGTTGTTAAAAATTGTACCAATTTGAAAGTGGAATAACTAACTTTTTAACTTTTGAGGATATTTCGACGAAATGTTAAAAAGTTATGGCACTTTAACTTCAGTTGCGTTTTCTGGCGTTTTTAACTTTTTCCTAGGAGAGCCTCATATACTGAATACATTGATTAAATAATAATTTATTTATTTTTGCACTTATTTTTTGGACACCCTGTATATTCAACAGTTCAATATGATCGTAAAATATGTTAAAACAAGGGGGGGGGGGTTACATTGTTTAATTATTTTTTAATTTATATTTTAAATAAAATTATTTTTTACTAAAAACGTCGCATCATTATGTGTGTGTGTGGCAATGGGCAACAGAATATTTGTTGAGAGTGTACCACGCATTTAAATGAAGGGGGTAGGAATAGTATGTCCCGCGTTAGTTTTATGTATAGTTCGTAGTTTTAGCACGAAGACATATTGTTATAGTAAAAGCTTAATGGGAAATTCGAAGAAACACTTTCATTCCAAGCGATTTAGATTGCGGGGACCGTGAACAATACGTAAGCACTTGGAGAGTAACGGAATAAAAATTAGATGTTTGAGGAAGGGTCTCTCTCTCTCTCTCTCTCTCTCTCCTCTCTCTCTCTCTCTCTCTCTCTCTCTCTCGAACGCAATTCAAGGTACCCCCACCTGCATTTTCTTAGATTGATGGATGACAGATTAGCCCCCGGTTAGGAGATGTTGTTGTGTGGGGGCGCGAACGTGTGTTGTTTTGGCTAAAAAGTGGTCGGGAGGCGTGGGCGGCGTGTTGCATTTAAGTTATGGGCTGTGGGTAAGTGAATTGGTATTCCCAAATCCACTTCAATGGTTGTTTTTGCCTCTTTTTGTAAGAGTTTAGTGTCTAGTATCAAGCTGTGAATACCAAGTGTCTGATACCCAGGTAATATATATATATAAATAATATAATTGTGTGTGTGTGATGTATAGGCGCGAGATATGTGCGTATATTTTTGTTTCCTCATTGAGTTTACTCCCCTATCTGCTCTAATGGTACAACCCACCCGTTCGCCTCCCACCTCCCACTTTCCCCTGTCAGAATGGAGGAATATACACCACCTCCCCCAACCAATCTTCCACCTGTCCACCACCCTCCAATTCTTCCCGGTTTCATAGTGACCACTGATTACGCAATATATATATATATGTATATATGTATATATGTATATATGTAATAAATATATGTATATATATATATGTTATGTATATATATATATGTATAATAATTGTATATATGTATATATATGTATTATATATATGTATGTATATATATATATATATGTATGTATATATATGTATATATATATATATATATATATATATATGTATATATATGTATATATATATATATATATGTATGTATATATATGTATATATATGTATATATATATGTATGTATATATATGTATATATATGTATATATATATGTATGTAATATATGTATATATATGTATATTATTAATATATGTATGTATATATATATGTATGTATATATGTATGTATGTATATATATATATATGTATATATATGTATATATATGTATATATATATATATATGTATATGTATGTATATATATGTATATATATATGTATGTATATGTATGTATATATATGTATATATATATGTATGTATATGTATGTATATATATGTATATATATATGTATGTATATATATATATATGTATGTATATATATGTATATATATATATGTATATGTATATATATATATATATGTATGTATAGTATGTATATAGTATGTATGTGTATATGTATATAGTATGTATATATGTATGTATATATGTATGTATATATATATGTATGTATATATATATGTATATGTATATATATGTATGTATATATATGTATATATATGTATGTATATATATATATATATATATATATGTATGTATGTATGTATGTATATATATGTATGTATATATATATATGTATATATATGTATGTATATATATATATATATATGTGTGTGTGTGTATATGTATATTGTATATATATATGTATATATATATATATGTATATATATAATATGTTTAGCGTTGTGGGCTTTTTTCTTATATACTGAAACGAGAGGCGATCAGTCATTGGTCAATTACAGAGGTGTTACACCCTTGTTTAGGCTTCAAACACGAAGAAAACACTAAGAAAAACCATAAATATATATTGTGTATGTGTATATATATATATTATATTTGTATGTATGTATATATGGTGTAGTGGTTAGCGTCGCTGACTAGGAATTCATTGGCCCCGGGATCAAGACCTGGTGACGGCAGGTGGCGCGTAGCAAAACCAAGTTGTTAATCCTTTCACACACAAAAAAAGAAAATTGGTTGGTAGATAAATGGGTACCCTAGGTAGCCTTGTGGTTAAGATGCCGGCCTGGTGATGGTGGGGGTGGTTCGAATTCCACGTTAAACTGTAGGTCTAACGTGGAGTGACAGGCTTGACCTTCGTCAAAATGAACAATTTGGGCGGAAGCAAAACCCAGGTTAACCAAGGTCACACACACCTCGTTAACCGTGTTGCTGTTCCGTGCGTTGGTCTCTTCACACGAAGGTCAAGCTGGTGGCCCCGCCCCTAGGTCTGGCTTGGTGGAGGAGAGAGTTGCTTTCTTGCGCGCTCCATCGTACATAGCCAGGTACACCCGGCTCATCTGGTACCGTCCTGAGCCAGGCATCTAGTCTTATCTTGAAGACTTCAACTTTGACTCCTGTAACGTTTCTGAGGTCCTTTGGAAGCTGGTTAAAAAGTCTTGGCCCCCTGACAACCAAGCTATTTTCCTTCAGTGTTGAGGAGGTCCCTTGTCGGGCCTTTCATTTGGAAACACTACACATCATGGTCATTATTACCCCCAGATCGATCGCTTTCATGCTTCTCTGAATTTCCTGTCTATCTGGAGCATAATATGTAGTCTAAGTTTCTCTTCTACCATATCTCAAGAGCTGAAGTTTCTCGGTGTTAAATGTCGTATTGTTGTCTTCTGTGTCCCTCTGCAAGACCTCCACTTCATTTGCATCGCTGATTTTTCAGTTGATCTTTGTCGTCTGCAAAGGATGTTACTATACTGTTGCTGTTTACTCCGCTGTGTATGTCTGTTAGCATGATAATGAACAGGAGTGGGGCCAATACTGTACCTTGTGGTGCTGAGCTGCGTACTTCCGATTCTGATGATGATATACCTTGAATTTTGACGACCTGTAGACGTTCGCTGAGGAAGTTGTATATCCATTTTCCCACTTTGCCTGTTATTCCCATATGTTTCATTTTATGTGCTATTATACTGTACCATGATCGCACTTGTCGAAAGCTTTAGCAAAATCCGTGTATATGACAGTTTTCATTACCTTCAAATGCATCTAGGATAGTTATAATCAGTGTTGGGCACAAAAGCGTTAATCCGATAACAGTTAATTAACGAAGTTAACTTTTTTGAACGGACTATTAACGGAAGTTAATTTCCATTTATCGTTATCGGACCAGTTTACTTCCGATAACTCGATATTTAGTCCGTTAAAGTCCGTTAACACGTTAACTGCGAGGAGTCATTCACGGAAGATCACCGCTCCGCGAATGAATTCAAACCGCCATAACTTCAGTCTGCCAATTCCGTCCTCTGCCGCAGTGGAACGGCTCTTCTCTTTCGGCAAGGACATTGAGGCCCAAGAGGTCAAGACTGGCAGTTGGGCCTAACTTTGAGAAGTTGGTCTTTCTGAAGGGCAACCAGCACATTGTGTCAGTCTTTAATAAATGTGCCTAAAATTTAATTTTACCTTTCAGTTCCCGCCATAATAATTCTCTGGTAAATTAAAATTTAGTTAATGGTTAGTGGTTACAAGGGTTTCAAAACATGTAATCAGTACATTTTTTATTAAAAAAAAAAAAAAAAAAAAGTTAAGCAAAAAAGTTGCGAAACTTGATAAAAATAGTTAAATACCTATTTATTGTTGGATTTTGCATAAATAAACATTTCTATGGGTTTTAAAGCTTTTTTCCTTGATTTTTTTAAATGTTAGTAAAGAAATAATTATCGTTAACGGATTATCGTTAACTTTGTAGTAAAATTATCGGATTATCGTTATCGAAGTTAACTTTTTGGTTAACGGTGCCCACCACTGGTTATAATGTTCTATAAGTTGTGATAGGCATGATCTTCCCGATCGGAATCCGTGCTGATTTTCGTTGAATTTTTCCAGTGTCTCCAAGTCAGATTTTTTCTGACTATTCTTTCAAATATTTTGGTGAGGTGGGACGTCAATGACACTTGTCTATAGTTCTTTGCTTGAGATCTATCCCCTCTATATATAGGGACAATGTTTGCTCTTTTCAAGATGCTCGGTATTTCCCCAGTGTCTAGGGATCTTCTCCATATCTAGTATAAGGGTGTAGCAATTTCATTTTTACAGTTTTTAATTAATAGTGCGTTCCATTTGTCCAGACATGCAGCTGAATGTGATTTCATTTGTCCTATAGCTCTCGCTACATCATCTGAGGTAAAATCAGTCTGTTATACATTCTCCTTGCAATTTCTCTTCGAAGAATGCATCTATGTCAGGTATCGCTTTCACTCTTTGGGTACTGAATACAGATTCATACTGGGCTCTCAATGCTTCGGATATTTCTTTCAGATCGTCTGTTAGTTCATTATTTCCTTTCCTTAAGAACCCGATAGTAGCGCGCGTTTTTTTTTTCCTTTTCGCATAGCTGTAGAAGTATTTTGGATTTTCCTTTATTGCTTCTACCGCCTTTTCCTCTTCCATCTCTGTATGGCCCTTTATCAGAGTTTGTATTTCCCTATCGATACTCTCCAGTTTTTCTTGTATCGCTTTCCTGGCATTGTTGTCTCCACAATTTGCTAACTTCGTCGCTCTTCTTTTTGTTTGGCGGAATATTATTCTCTTTTGCCTCTCTAGCCAGTTTCTCTTTCCTTTGGCTGTGCTTTCGGAGCATATTTTTTCCAAAATTCTCAGTCTTTTCTTCCAAGGTTGTTAGCATTTCCTCGGTTGTTTTATTCTCAAACTGTTCTCCACTCTATTTGGGCCATGTGTGATCTGATTTCTTCCCAATTTATGGTCTTGGAGTTGAAGTTAAAAGCCCCAAATTTGCTTCTTCTTTTCATGTGTCTATTGTCTTTTAAAGTTATCGCCATATTTGTTGATAACTCGATTATATTGTGGTCTGAGATAATAGTTGGGGTTATTTTTATATCGGCAATCAAGTTCGTGTTATTTGTGAATACCAGATCTAGGCAGTTATTTTTCTTGGTTTTTATCTCCTATGTCAGCATAAACTCGTTTGTGAGAGCCATCAACATTTTGCTTGCTCTTGGTCCTCTCTTGTGCCCCCTTATCTTGCTGTATAAATATATTTCTACCCACCTTTTTGTATTTTAATACATACATACCTTTCAACCTTTTCAAATGTTCCGCGTGATGATTCCTCATTTCACGAAGGTCAAGCTTGTCGCCCCTCTCGAGTTGGCCTGGTGAAGCAGTGAGTTGGTTTCTTGTACTCTCCACTCACTCACATAGCCAAGTACGCCCGGCTCATCGGGGATTGTTCTGAGCCAGGCGTCTAATCTTCTTTTGAAGATGTCCACTGCAACACACTCGTGTTCCTCTCACATCACAACAAAATTTTTCTTTCAGGGTTAAGGATGTTCCTTGTCTAGCCTTTAATTTGAGAACGCGACACAGTCTTCCTTTTCTACTTTCCACCGTTGTTTGGGGAGTTACAGGGTTCAGAGTAAGATTGGACTTGTTTCTCCATTATTTTCCAAGTGTAAATAATGGTTTCTCTCTCTCTTTCCTCCTTTCCAGTCAATATAGGTTTAATTCGCGTAACCTTTCCCAGTAGTTTAGTTCTTTGCACCCCTTGACCTTGGCTGTGAAGCTTCTCTGAATCCCTTCTAGTTGTCTGTCTTCTTTTTTATATGGGCATGTTAGGACTGAGCAGTATTCCAGTTTGGGTACAATCAGTGTTTTCAGTAGAGGAATCATTGTTCCTATCCCTTCGTTTAAAGGTTCTCAGTATTTGCCCAGTTACTCTCTCTGCTCTGTTTACTGCTATCTTATTTTGTGTGTCAAATTTCGCATCATCAGTCATTACAACCCCTAAATCTTTTGCTCTAGCATTTCTATGAATTTTCTGTCCATTTTGGGTATAAATAATGCATGGATTTTAGGTATTCTCTTTTTCCGTACCGTAACAGCTGAAATTTCTGTGTTGAACTTCATATTGTTGTGTTCTGTCCACTTGTAGATTCTGTTCATGTCTGTTTGTAGAGATCCTAGATCTTCTGGGTTTCATATTTTTCTACTGATCTTTGTGTCATCGGCAAAGGATGTTACTGTGCTGTCTCTGGTAACGTCCTCATCTTTGTCAGTTAGCATGATTATGAAGAGTACTGGAGCTAATACTGTTCCTTGTGGTACTGAGCTGAGGACCTCGGATTCTGATGAAGATACTCCTTGTACTGTAACGACTTGCCGCCGCTCACTAAGGAAATTACGAGGGTAATTCAATAAGTATCCGCACTTTTTATTTTCACAATTTTATTTTCACATCTGATAGATTATAAACACACACGTCTCAACATAGTCTCCGTTTCTCAATACACTTAGTCCATCGATCTACAAGCTTCCTAATGCCATCACAAAAGAATGTTTTTGGCTGTGTGCGTAGCCAGTCATGCACCGCCGCCTTCAGGTCATCATCGCCTTGGAATCGCTGACTTCTCAAAGCGTCTTTTAGTGGTCCAAACGGGTAAACATCCGACGGTGTCAGGTCTGGACTGTTGGCTGGATGGTCGAGAACTTCAAATTTAAGTTCTTGAAGGCATTTTCTAGTCTGTGCAGCGGTATGCGGGCGCGCATTGTCGTGTAACAGAACAACACCTGCTCCTGGTCTCTCCGTGTGCCCCCCTTGTCTTGGTGTGCACACACATTTTTTCCTATCCCTTTATATTTCATGAATGGAAAATTAAAATCACCACAGAGAAAAATATTTGGGGTTGGAGTGTGTAGATCTTTTACCCAGTTTCTTACCTCTGCAATGGAATCAGAGAATTTTGAGGTTGGCGTATTTGGGGGTCTGTATATTACAATTAGTACCATATTTAATTTTTCAACTTTTGCTGCTACACATTTTATGTAGCTGTTTGAGGTACTTAGTCATTTCTGCCATATGCCTTTCGCGTGTGCAAATAGCACATCCTCCTCTACGTCTCACTGTTCTGTTGGCTTGGAGGATGTTATAGTTGTCAATTTGTATTTCTTTTTTATCAATACAAAACTCGTAGTTTTCACAGTTCGCCTGGCAGTCCTTTAGATGGGTTTCCGTGAGGCATGCAAAGTTTGCTCCGGTTTCTTGCACGAGTCCTTTCAGGTATAAAACTTTGCCGGGGAATAATTTGATTTAACCTTTTAACGCTAGAATTGTTTGTAGGTTAAGTTATGAATGAGTGTATTTGAAACGTTATCAATATGTAGCGGTCGTCCTTTTAGGGTTAAGACCCTGAATGTTGGCTAGGAGTATTTTTATTTTTTTCTCTATCATTTTCACATACATTCGATTCGTTTTCCAATGGTGGTGCCGGTTTCGTTGTCTTGTGGGCCTCCGAGAATTTGCCTCTCTTTATCTTTGTCCCGATAACGCATGAAGTGTCTTTGTGCGTGCCTTCTGTCCGGCTCTCGGATTCCTATATTTTGTCAGCTGATTCGTATTTGCTGGATGGTATTTAGCAGCTGAATTGTTTTAGCTACGTCTAAAAAATTGGTAGCCCTCTTTGATGATCGTTTTTTCCTGTTAACCCGTTGCGTTCCTTTGAGGGTGGTGGTAATGGTATTTTTGTCCGTATTTGCACCTCCCATATCTTGCATAGGTGTTGCAGACAGTAATGCGGTGGAACTTGCACTTTTTTTCAAATTTGCAATATCCGCTTGTATAATGTGTGTTACATAATGTGGGATGTGCATAGATGCATTGCCCATCCCGATATCTGCAGTACCCTTTTGCGTAGTATTTACAAACTGTATTTTCTACGCTTCTACTTCTTCTTATCTGGTTATCTTCTACTTTCTTAATTTTGATATTATTATTATTTTTTCTTTGGCTGTTTATTTCCTACGTTTTTATTTTTTATCATTTTGTTCGTTGGGCAGTTTTACTACCTCGCAACTTTTACCCGTCTCTCTTCTTTCATCTTCGTCTTCATTTCGTAGTCTTATTCCGTATTATTGTTATTCATTATTATTATATTCGTTATTTCGTCTTCTCTCATATCCACCCGAATTTTCATTGGACATTTCCAGACTTCTTTCCCCATTTCCCCTCCTTTTCTGTAACACTCGAATTTGCTTTCTCCATTTCTTTAAATACCGCAAAGGAGTTTACAGTCTGCGTACATGCGTCCAGAAATTTGACTCCCGCAATCTGTTTATCGTTCGCGACGAGAGATATTTTCCTATCATCCCAGTTCATGCGGATAAAATCGTACAGTTTTTGACAGAAATCGCATCTTATTGCTGCCTTTTCAGTTTCCAGATTACACAAATTGCAGATTAAGTGAGAAATTGGACCCATGGTCATGCTATTCATTAATTATCGTAAAAAGAAATGCATATACAAATTATTTTATTTTTTCCCTTTCTCTTTTCTTTCCTTTCGATGGTCGCGACTCGCGAGGGTTTTCTGACCTTTGCGTTTTATCTTTTTCCTGCCTTGTTTCAAAAATTTCTCGAATGCCAACCGTATTACGGTTTCAATCTATACGTTAAACTGGTGATAATTTATGTAAACTGTATTGCACTTTCTTAATTTTAATGAATTTCACTTTATAATTTATATGCACGGATTCACTGACACTTTATACACTCTCGGTGTAAACAAAATAAACCGCTGAGTAGTTTATTCCCTTCTTTTTTGGGTGTTAATACAGAGAGAGAGACAATACGTCCGTTCCCCACAAGGTACAAGCAAACTATATATATATGTATATGTATTTGTATATATATGTATATGTGGCGATTGGATGAATGAAATTCTCAAATGAGAAAAATGTATTTTTTTTTTCATATATAAAATAGCGAGACTATTTTTATTTTTAATCCCGCCCATAGCATGTGTTTTTTATCGCGACCCATATTGACCCTTTACGCCCACGGCCTCATTTCACAGCCCACCTAAATCTTTTCACGCCCAAATGTTTTTACATATGAATTCGATATAAATATTATCTCATTCCTTTGCGATGTATGAAAGAGGGGGTCCACTGTGTGTGTGTGTGTATATATATATATATATGTATATATATATATATGTGTATATATATATATGTGTATATATATATATGTGTATATATATATATGTGTATATATATATATATGTGTATATATATATATGTGTGTATATATATAGTGTATATATATATGTGTATATATATATATATATATATATATATATATATATATATATATATATATATATATACACCTTGTTGATGTTCCGTGTGTTGCTCTCTTTACAAGGTCAAGCTGGTGGGCTCGCCTCTAAGCCTGGCTTGGTGGAAGAGAGTTGCTTTCTTGCGCTCTCTACCGTACATAGCCAGGTACACCCGTCTCATCTGGTACCGTCCGGAGCCAGGCATCTAGTCTTCTCTTGAAGACTTCAACTTTGACCCCTGTAACGTTTCTGAGATCCTATGGAAGCTGGTTAAAAAGTCTTGGACCCCCTGACAACCAAGCTATTTTCCTTCAGTGTTGAGGAGTCCCTTGTCGGGCCTTTCATTTGGGAACACTACACATCCTGCCTATTTTCCAGTGTTTGAATGGTAATATTTTATATATACACAGTATATATATATATATATATATATATATATATATATATATATATATATATGAAACCCAGAAGATATAAGATCTATAAGATCTCTACAAACCGAACATGAACAGAATCTAAAGTGGCGGAAGACAACAATATGAAGTTTAACACTGAGAAATTTCAGCTCTTACGGTACGGAAAAAGAGAGGACCTAAAATCCATGGAATATTATACCCCAAATGGACAGGAAACTCAGAGAAATTCCAGAGCAAAAGATTTAGGGGTTGTAGTGACAGATGATGCGAAATTTGAAACACAAAATAAGATAGAAGTAAACAGAGCGAAGAGATAAGAACCGTTTAAACGAAGGGATACGAATGTAATGATTCCTTTACTGAAAACACTGATCATACCCAAAATGGAATACTGCTCGGTCCTAACATCCCCATATAAAAAAGACATTAGACAGCTAGAAGGGATGAATGCAGAGAAGCTTCACAGCCAAGATCAACGGGTGCAAAGAACTAAATTACTGGAAAGGTTACGCGAACTAGACTATATTCACTGGAAAGCAGAAGAAAGAGAAAGAGAGAGAGAGAGAGAGAGAGAGAGAGAGCATTATTTACACTTGGAAAATAATGGAGAAACTAGTCCCTAATCTTACTCTGAACCCTGTAACTCCTCAAACAACGGTGGAAAGTAGAAAAGGAAGACTGTCTTGTTCCCAAATTAAAGTCGAGACAGGAAACATCCTTAACCCTGAAAGAAAATAGTTTTGTTGAGAGAACCAAAACTGTTTAATCAGCTGCCCAAAGACCTAAGAAACGCGAGTGGTGTTGCGGTGGACATCTTCAAAAGAAGATTAGACGCCTGGCTCAGAACAATCCCCGATGAGCCGGGCGTACCTGGCTAGGTGAGGTGGAGAGTACAAGAAACCAACTCACTGCTTCACCAGGCCAACTCGAGAGGAGGGGCGACAAATTTGACCTTCGTGAAATGAGGAATCATCGCGCGGAACCTTTGAAAGTTATATATATAACGAGGTATTTTTTTGTTTTATGGTAAAGAGAAATAAAAACTTGTGGGTTTATCTGTCGCCGCTTTTTAATATACCTATTGGTTATCTGTTTCCACTTTTTACTTGTGGGTCATTTATTTTTTTGTGAGGTTAGGTTAGTGTGAGGTTAGGTTAGTGTGAGGTTAGGTTAGTGTGAGGTTAGGTTAGTGTGAGGTTAGGTTAGTGTGAGGTTAGGTTAGTGTGAGGTTAGGTTAGTGTGAGGTTAGGTTAGTGTGAGGTTAGGTTAGTGTGAGGTTAGGTTAGTGTGAGGTTAGTAGTGTGAGGTTAGGTTAGTGTGAGGTTAGGTAGTGTGAGGTTAGGTTAGTGTGAGGTTAGGTTAGTGTGAGGTTAGGTTAGTGTGAGTTAGGTTAGTGTGGGTTAGGTTAGTGTGAGGTTAGGTTAGTGTGAGGTTAGGTAGTGTGAGGTTAGGTTAGTGTGAGGTTAGGTTAGTGTGAGGTTAGGTTAGTGTGAGTAGGTTAGTGTGAGGTTAGGTTAGTGTGAGGTTAGGTTAGTGTGAGGTTAGGTTAGAAGGAATAGTGTTGAGATCGATGAGAGCCTGTTCACGAGGCGTAAAAACAATGCCGGACGCATTTTACACAACAATGGATGTTCGGAGGAATTTGCCGTGAAACCAAACGACTGCTCATCGACCCATTCGACGGCCTCCTGGAGGCCATCGCCGCGTTCATGCCACCCGAATAATATGATTAATGTTTGTTATTTGAGAATAAAAATAATTTAAGAAAAAAAATAGTATATTTTTGTAAAAATGGCAACATGATAACACACATCTGTATTTGTGAAAAAGTTGGAAAATTAAATTAAAAAGTGGCGACAGATAACCCACAAGTACCAAAAAAAAGTTCTCCGAATACTCTTAACACGTCTACGTCGATAGCGAAGTTACGTGACATTGGTGTCTTTGTAGTAGTTTGGGTGGGGAGACCGTCCTCCACTTTCCGATGATGTAGCGACCCGTGGTCCGAATCCACGTAAAACTCTAGGTCCTCTCCGTCACGTGACCTTGGATGTTGCGAGGAGGTTAACAACTTTCCTGAGTTCAATCTTTGCATTAATTAATTTTTATTTTTATTTCAAGTTGTTGGAGTTACCCCTGAAAATTTTCAACATAATTCGTTTTCTCTGAATTCTTTATTTTGCTTAAATGCTTCATTAGAAGCGAGGTATCTATATTATTATTATTTTATTTTATTATTTAATTATTATTATTTATTAAACTTTCAAGACGATCTACATTTTTGTGAAGTCTTAGAAGCGAGAGAAACCGTAGTAAACTCGAATGAGACTCGTTTACAGCGAACTCCCACATTGAAAATTGTGTTCCGCGTCACTGTTATTTTATTAACTACAAATATAATGTTTTGTATATAAACACTGAATCGACACATTTAAAATAAGATAAGATATATTACTTAGATTTTACGATCATTTCCCATCCACGTGACTCGCACAAATTCTTTTCGTAAATCTTGATTACCTAACCGGGCGTTTTTTTTATTTTATTTATTTTTTAAGTACACGGGTTGTGCATACTTTTTTCATGTCACGATCCTTTCTTCCTTTACCAATATAATGGGATCGCGTCGTACCCACGGGACGAGACACATCGCTTTCCGTTATTTGCGTCCGGGTTTGTAGCGACCCTTAGACGTTGGGGTACCACTAGGGCACGGTTAATTATTAATAATTTTTAGGAAAAATGATGAATGATGGAATAGTCTAATTAATCAATGATTAACTGATAAAATGATTAACATTAAATACTTCTGAAAAGAGTAAGAAAGAGCTTTAGTGTTTCTGTTGCGTGAAATAAGACCGAAGAAAACATTTTGCTCACATTTAATTTGCTTTAGTTCAAGAAATCAGGCATGGTCGGATTAGACAGTTTATACACGCAAAAAAAGATGCCAAATTCAAATGATACATTACAAAATTGAAGGTAAAATGATGCCAAAATTATGAGGAAAATTAATCCTTTCCCATCATTTTCTAAAATTATTTTTTGATTAATTAAATGATTAAATTCGAAACAATGATTAACTGATTAATCAGAACCACGCCCTAGGTACCACGTAAAGTTGTAGTTTCCCCTCTTTCGCGTGACCTTAAATGTTTCGAACTGCTAATATGAGAAGTTTAGAGAAGTGACTGACGGACTATAAGCGTAGGAGTGAAGTAACTCAAAATCCTATAAAAAATGGGAAAAGTAGCCCCATTATTTTTTTTAAACAAAATTCACTGACGCTACTCTATCTTGGGCTACCCTGGGTATATAATGCGCCTCATACCCGGGTATCGATTGGTGCATTCGAATTTGTTTACTCGTTCAATCCGCTTATTCCTAATAGACCGACGAAATGTAAGATGATGCGAGGTTGGTGCGAGAATCTTAATGCTCAACATTTAGTTGGATTTTGGTGTTACGCGTCACGTTTTCTTTGGAATTTTAAATCTGAAATTAAATTGTTTCGACGTCACGTTTTCACTTGCTCCAATACAGGGTGTACATAAAGTCAGGATCTATTTTTGTGAAGCACTTGGAAATTATATGGAATTCAATCATAAAATGATAGTGGTAACATTTATTAAATAATTAAGAGTAGGATTCGACGTGACGCCCATCAGTATCCCTGCACAGCTCAAATCGTTCCGCAGCATTTCTAAACACATTCTGGAGCATTTGCGGGGTTATGTTATCTGCAGCAGTTCGTGTACGTTAAGTTTTCAAGACTCGTAATCTTCGTCTGATAGACGTGCGATTTGATAAAGCCCGATGCAAAGAAATCTAAAGGGGTTAAATCTGGTGATCTCGCTGGCCAAGGTCTGTTGCTTCCGCGTCCGATCCAACGATTTGGAAACGTCCATTTAGATAATCCTGAACAATTTTGGCATAGTGACAAGGAGCACCATCATGTTGATAGACGACGGGGATAGGATTGTTAGTACCGTCGTCTATCAACATGATGGTGCTCCTTGTCACTATGCCAAAATTGTTCAGGATTATCTAAATGGACTTGCTCCAATACAGGGTGTACATAAAGTCAGGATCTATTTTTGTGAAGCACTTGGAAATTATATGGAATTCAATCATAAAATGATAGTGGTAACATTTATTAAATAATTAAGAGTAGGATTCGACGTGACGCCCATCAGTATCCCTGCACAGCTCAAATCGTTCCGCAGCATTCTAAACACATTCTGGAGCATTGCGGGTTATGTTATCTGCAGCAGTTCGTGTACGTTAAGTTTTCAAGACTCGTAATCTTCGTCTGATAGACGTGCGATTTGATAAAGCCCGATGCAAAGAAATCTAAAGGGGTTAAATCTGGTGATCTCGCTGGCCAAGGTCTGTTGCTTCCGCGTCCGATCCAACGATTTGGAAACGTCCATTTAGATAATCCTGAACAATTTTGGCATAGTGACAAGGAGCACCATCATGTTGATAGACGACGGGGATAGGATTGTTAGTACCGTCGTCTATCAACATGATGGTGCTCCTTGTCACTATGCCAAAATTGTTCAGGATTATCTAAATGGACGTTTTCCAAATAGCTGGATCGGACGCGGAAGCAACAGACCTTGGCCAGCGAGATCACCAGATGTAACCCCTTTAGATTTCTTTGCATGGGGCATTATCAAATCGCACGTCTATGAGACGAAGATTACGAGTCTTGAAAACTTAACGTATACGAACTGCTGCAGATAACATAACCCCGCAAATGCTCCAGAATGTGTTTAGAAATGCTGCGGAACGATTTGAGTTGTGCAGGGATACTGATGGGCGTCACGTCGAATCCTACTCTTAATTATTTAATAAATGTTACCACTTTATCATTTTATGATTGAATTCCATATAATTTCCAAGTGCTTCACAAAAATAGATCTTGACTTTATGTACACCCTGTATATTGGGATTATGTTGCGCTCTTCAGGATGTCCGTATTTCCGGATCTAGTGATCGTCTCCATATCCAGTATAGGGGCTCAGCGATTGCATTCTTGCAGTTTTTGATTAGTGTGGCATTCCATTTATCCGGTCCTGCCGCTGAGTGTGTTTTTAGTTTCCTTCTGGCTTGTGTAATATCCTCCGCCGTAAAGTCGAAATCCGTTATACTTTCCCCTTGTAGTTCTTCTCAAAGAAGGCGTTTCTATCGCATATCACTTTGTCAGTTTTGGGATACTGAAAGATGATTCGTACTGAGCTCTTAATATTTCAGATACTTCTGTTAGATCATCAGATAAAGCACACTTCTCGTTTTTTAAAGGTCCGATAGTCGCATGGTTTTTCGACTTTCTTTTTGCGAATTATAAAAATACTTTGGGTTAATCTTTATCGCTTCTATAGCGTCGTCGTCGTCTTTTTCTGTATGCTTCTCGATTAGTTCCTGTATAACGTCATCGATACTTTGCAGTTTATCATTTAATATTTTCTGGTTATCTTTACAGTTACTTAATTTTTCAGTCACTTTTCTCTTTCGAAACAATGCTCTTTTGTCTCTCGAACCTGCTTCTCTCCTCTTTGTTGTATTTTTGCGACATGTTTTCCACAATTTCTAACGTCTTCTCTCTAACGTCATTAGCATCTCGTCCGTTGTCTTGGCCTCGAAAATGGTTTTCCAATCTATTACTTCCATGCTAGATGTAACATCTTCCCAGTTTATAGCTTTGGAGTGAAAGTTAAAAATTTCGAATTTGCTTCTTTCTGTTGTGCGTGTTCTTTCCTTTCCTGTTGCATTTATATTAGTTGTTATTTCAATGATGTTGTGGTCCGATATCATAGTTGGGGGTATTTCTACATTATCAATTAGATTACTGTTTTGTGAATACCAATCTAGGCAGTTGCTTTTTCTTGTGTTTTCTGTTATTTCTTGCGTTAACATAAATTCATCAGCTAGAGCTAGTAGCATGTTTACCTGCTCTGGTCTTCTCGTGTGCCCCCTTGTCCTGGTGTATACATATATTTTTTCCTATCCTTTTATATTTCATGAATGGGAAATTAAAATCACCACAGAGAAAAATATTGGGATTGGAGAGAGTAGATCTTTTGCCCAGTTTCTACCTCTGTAATGGAATCTGAAAATTTTGAGGTTGGCGTGTTTGGGTGTCTACATTATAATTAGTACCATATTTAATTTTTCAACTTTTGCTGCTACACATTCTACGTAGCTGTTGAAGTACTAATAATCATTTCTGCCATATGCCTTTCGCGTGTGTAAATAGCACATCCTCCTCTACGTCTCACTGTTCTGATAGCTCGGAGGATGTTATAGTTCTCAATTTGTATCTCTTTTTTGTCAATACAGGACTCGCAATCTTTGAGACGTTTCCGTGAGGCATGCAAAGTCTGCTCCGGTTTCTTGCACGAGTCCTTTCAGGTATTAAACTTTGTTCAGGGAATGGTTTGATTTCAGGCCCTGAATGTTGGCTAGGATTATTTTTATTTTTTCTCTCTCGTTTTCGCATACAGGTGGTTCAGATTTGTTTTCCAATGGTGGTGTCGGTTTCATTCTTGTGGTCCTTCGAGAATTTACCTCTCTCTCTCTTTGTCGTACCTTTGTCCCGATAACGCATGAAGTGCCTTTGTGCGTGCCTTCTGCCCGGCTCTCGGATTCCTATATTTGTCACTGGTTTTTATAATTGCTGGCTAGTATTTAGCAGCTGGATTGTGTTGACTGCGTTCTGAAAAATTGGCACTCTTCTTTGATGTTCGTTTTTCCTGTTCACTCGTTGCGTTCCTTTTGAGGGTGGTGGTAATTTGAAATGGTAATTACTAAATAAACATAATTCATTTTATCAAATGTATTAATTATTTTTATATAATTTTATGGATTTCTGTTTAGCTCTTTACCAGTATATACTGTATGTACATACAGTAAACCCTCGTCCAACGCGGCGGTTAGGTTTCCTCGAGGACGGCGCGTTAGGTAATCCGCGTTGGACAACTTAATACCTTATGGGATAATTGGGAAACGTGAACGCGGCCGCGTAAAGTCTCCCATTAATACTTAGGTACGTAGATTTTTTATTCACACACAAATGAATTTCCTTACCTTTATTGTATATGAAATAAGACCATAATAAAATCATAAACATAATGATATTTACATATGATAAATACAAATATATTAAATGAAAATAGCACGCATCTTTTCTTCACTCTTTCGGATGGTGCGTATGGTAGACTTTTCACGTGATACTCGTGGCCAAGTGATGTTTATGCTCATACTACCACGCAACTTATCTAGAATCTTTATTTTTTTCGGCTAATGTCATAACCTTATGACTTTTCTTCCCTTCACTATCACTTGCAGATGTTTTACGTTTTGGTGCCATCCTACTGTCTAAGGGTAATAGCAAATATGGCAAATAAGACAAAAACAATCCAACACAACTTAACGTTTTAGCGGGACTGAGACAAAGGGTGATGCGAGGGGTGACGCGAGAGGGTGTGTTTTGGAGAGAGTAGGAGAAAACAGCAGAGCGCGCATTGGCACGCGTACAGTACTATTGTATTAGAGCCTGTTTGGCGGATCGTGTGTAATCAAATTTTTCGCTTTCGGCAAATAATTGTTCGCATTTATTTTTGTGTATAAGCAAATTCGCGTTGGACGAGGGTTTTAAAATAAATAATAAATAAATAAATAAATAAATAAAATAATAAATAAAAATAAATAATAAATAAATAAATAAATACATACAGGGTGTAACAAAAGTCCGTTCTCATAGCGAAATAGATATAACAGAAATTAACGAGAAATAGTTTTAAGTATACATTACAAACATACAATCAACTTACCAATTATCCATACATACTCAAATTGCATTACATGTAGCCCTTCACATGTTTCTACTCTTCTTTGTAAGCTGTAGGTTACGTTTTGAAGTGTTTCCACACTAATTCTATAACATTAATCTGTAATTTTTTCTTTTAACTGCTGGATCGTTCGAGGTTTTGACTCGTTAACAACGGACTTTGTGGCCCCACAAGAAAAATTTCAAGTGGGGTCAAGTGCCACGTAATACAAACTCATCAAACTCATCTTATTTCTCTGAGAACGTACTTTTGTTACATCGTGTGTGTGTGTGTGTGTGCTAACTTATCAATTTAGAAATCTCCAATAATAATATAATCAGTCGCAGTAAACTTCACATTAAATTTCGTTGGTGAAGTTCGCTCATTCATTTTTTTTTAACTTTTCAAAACTATCTTTGGACTTCACAAAATCAAGATTGGAAAAGTTTTAAAATTTTGTGGGGAATGAGTGAACGTAATCAGTAAAATTTAATCTAGAAAAATTAAATGAATTAATATGAGTAATGTTAAAACTAAAACTGCAGATTTATTACCCAATAATGATAATTAGGAGCATATTAATAATTTGCACAAATACTACTACCTAAAAATTGGCTAAATAATGCTAATTACTCGTAGTTTTGAAGAAAGTGTTATTTCCTACCATACGGTGTATATATATATATACAGGGCGTCCCAAAAAAATGTATACACACTTTAAATACTTATAAAGGCAGTGTTTATTAAAATACATTTCATTTTCAAAATGTAATAGAATCTACAGACATTATTTAATTGTTTTGTCATCGCCTGTTTTCAAACTGACGTCCGTTCTGGTCCAGGCACTGCTGATAACGCGAAGCAATGGAATCGCAAACATCACGAAACATTTCGTTTGGTATTTGTGTGCATTCTCGTTCAATGGCTGCTCTCAATTCAGCGACTGTTGCAGGTTTTATAGCGTAGACTTTGTCTTTTAAGTATCCCCATAAAAAAAAGTCTAGTGGTGTGAGGTCTGGTGAACGCGGAGGGTATTCTACGAAACCCCTTCGTCCATCCACATCCACATCCACATCGTGCCAAGTACCACTCGCAATACTCCACTCTTCGGTCCGGATCATCATCATCATCTTCATTAATAGCATGGACTAATCTTGGAATGTAACTTTTCCATTGACAGCGCTTCAAAATGCGTTGGACAGACGATTCTGAAATTCCTACCTCACGACTCGCTTGCCGCACAGATTTTCTTGGACTTTGGTGATACGTTTCCAGTACTCTTTCTTGCTTTGTGGGGCTTGTCGATGTCCGTGGTCTTCCGGAACGCTTCTTGTGGACATTCTGAACAGTTCCATCGGCTTCAAACTTATCTCTAATTCGAGTGATGGTAAGTCGCGTTGGTGGATCTGTTTGAAACTCCCTCCTAAACTGTCTGCACTTCAACTGCGTTTTCACACTTCCAGTAGCATTTTAGAATGAATTTCCTTTGTTCAAAGCTTAGTCTGACTGCCATTATTAATTCTAATGGGTTTAACTTGGAAAGAAAGAAACATCAATTGAGCTATCAGCTGTTAAAGTGTGTATACATTTTTTTGGGACGCCCTGTGTATATATATATATATATAGTTTAACCTCGTTGCAGTTCCGTTCGTTGGTCTCTCTTCGCATGAAGGTCAAGCTGGTGGCCCCGCCTCTAGGCCTGGCTTGGTGGAGGAGCGAGTTGCTCTTTACCGCACATAGCCAGGTACACCTTTGGCTATTTGGTACCGTCCTGAGCCAGGCATCTAGTCATCTTTTGAAGACTTCAACTTTGACCCCTGTAACGTTTCTGAGGTCCTTTGGATGCTGGTTAAAGTCTTGGGGTTCCCCTGACAACCAAGCTATTTTCCTTCAGTATTGAGGAGGTCCCTTGTCGGGCCTTTAATTTGGGAACACTACACATTCTGCCTTTCCTATTTTCCAGCGTTGTTTGAATGGTAATTGGGTTTAGTTTGAGGTTTGGTACCAGTTTTTCGATCATTTTCCATATGTAGAGTATAGTGTACCTCTCTCTTTTTCCAGGGAGTACAGATTTAGTTTACGTAGTGTTTCCCAGTAGTCGAGTTCTTTGCAGCCACCAATCTTGGCTGTGAAATGTGTGTTGAGTTTCTTCGTTTGTTTCTTCCTTTTTATATGGGGACGTCAAGGCTGAGCAGTATTCAAGTTTTGGTATGATCAGTGTTTTCAGCAGGGGAATCAGTAGTGTCTTGTCCCTTATTTTGAACGTTCTTAGTACTTCTCCTGCGACTCTCTCTTGTTTATCGCTCTATGATTTTGTCTCGAATTTCACATTATCGGTTATTATAATCCCCAATTCTGTCTCTTTCGTGCTTCTCTGAATTTCTTGTCTATCTGGAGCATAATTTGCAGTCTAAGTTCCTCATTTCCAACACATCTCAAGAGCTGAAGTTTGTTAAATGTCATGTTATTGTCTTCTGATCATTTGTATATTTTGTTCCTGTCCCTCTGCAAAGCCTCCACCTCTTTTGCATCGCTCATTTTTCTTCTGATCTTTGTATCGTTTGCAAAGGATGTTACTCTACTCTTGCTGTTTACTCCACTGTCTATGTATGTTAGCATGATGATGATGATGAACAGGAGTGGGGCCAGTACTGTACCTTGTGGTACAGAGCTGCGTACTTTCGATTCTGATGATGATATACTTTGAATTTTGACAACTTCCAGACGTTCTCTAAGGAAGTTGTAGATCCATTTTCCCACTTTGCCTGTTCTTCCCATATCTTTTATTTTATGTGCTTTTATGCCATGTTCATATTTGTCCAAAGCTTTTGCAAAATCCGTGTATATGACATCATAGTTTTCATTGCCTTCGCTAACTATTCTTTCAAATGCTTTGGTGAAATGGAACATCAATGACACTGGTCTATAGTTCTTTGCTTGAGATATGTCCCCTCCTTTATATATAGGGACAATGTTTGCTCTTTTCAAGATGCTCGGTATTTCCCCCGTGTTTAGGGATCTTCTCCATATACAGTATAAGGGTGTAACTATTTCATTTTTACAGTTTTTAAACAAAATACGTTCCATTTGTCCGGACACACGTGTGTGTGTGTGTGTGTATATATATATATATATATGTGTGTGTGTGTATAATAATAACTGCAGAGAATGGGATGTTCTTACGAACCGGCATTTAAGCATAAAAAGGATTATCAACACCCACGTCAACATTATGAGGATTTAATATCAGACGTTTCAGAAGTCAAACTCCCATCATCAGTGGCTAAAAATAATAAGTAACAACGTAATATAAAACTGGTGAAAGACCGTGGGTTTGCGAATATTCTCTCTCTATCTCCATTTTACACGCAAACGTGCAGCTTTTCTTGATACAGAGTTTCCTGGGTTGTGGAACAGCTACTGAATATCCTCCAGGGTCACCCGATCTTACGCCTCTGAACTTTTATCTGTAGGGTACCTAAAGGACAAAATGTACGGTACTGACCCTCAAAATGCGCAACACTTACAGGAAGTGATTGTTGGGGAAGTACTCAAAATCTCAACTAATATGAACACTGCTGTGTGACAATCTGTTTTTGGACGTTGCGCCAAATGTTTGTGTAAATTGTGGACATTTTGGAATATTTAACGTAAAATGACTATCAAACGTTATTTTTACATGATTAATTATCTACATAATAAAGTTGTTGTTTATTTAGTGCAATTAGTATACAAAAAATAATTTCAAAATGTGTGTACACTATTTTCAATTTTGAAACGTCATATATATATATATATATATATATATATATATATATATATATATATATATGATACACACAGACCGTGCATGGAACAAGGAACTCTTCTCGGAAAATTAAATGCACTATAGTCCGAATAAGTAATGGTAAATGACACATTGCCCACGTCGGGCTAGCATCGAGAAAAACTATAGTATTTGTCATTTACCATTACTTATTCGGACTAAGTGCATTTAATTTTCCGAGAAGAGTTCCTTGTTCCATGCACGGTCTGTGTGTATCATATATATATATATATATGATACACATGGAACAAGGAACTCTTCTCGGAAATTAAATGCACTATAGTCCGAATAAGTAATGGTAAATGACAAATACTATAGTTTTTTCTCGATGCTAGCCCGACGTGGGCAATGGGTCCTCGCAAAGAGGTCCCAAAAATATAGCTTCCCTCACCAGCTATCTGCAAAGCAGATAAGATCCAGCTTTGGGACAGGATCTAGGGTTTAAAGCAGCCTAGCCCAGCTACATTTAGAACCTCAATATAAGCAAAAGACTCGCTGCCTTCACGTCAGATTGAATACATCAAAGAAAAAGGGGTAACTATTCCTATCTGCTTTGCCGATAGCTGGTGAGGGAAGCTATATTTTTGGGACCTCTTTGCGAGTGACCCGTTGCCCATGAAAAAGAAAACACTATAGTACTTGTCATTTACCATTACTTATTCGGACTATAGTGGATTTAATTTTCCTAGAAGAGTTCCTTGTTCCATGCACGGTCTGTGTGTATCATAAAAAACCTCAGGGAACCATTCTGAGTTCATTCCCAATATATATATATATATATATATAAATAATGTAAATCGAAAAGGAAAAATGATTCCAAGGCCTTTCGTGTATTCAGAAGTACACCTCGTCAGGGATTGACGAGGTGTACTTCTGAATACCGAAAGGTCTTGGAATCATTTTTCCTTTTCCTTGTGGATTTACATCATTCATTCATTTCAGTGTTTAATTGTGAAATTCATCATTTTATATATATATAATATATATATTATATATATATATATATATATATATAAAAAAATGCAAACTCAAGGGAAAATTATTCGAAGGCCTTTTGTGTACTGAACTATACACCTTGTCAGGGAATGTATAGAACTGACATCATGATGTTAAAAAAGTCTCTTGCCTTTAATCAGTGTTTGTTAACGTTCCGCTAATCTCTATTTTTTGTTTTAATGTACATAAATATATATTTTGGTCATCTTTCCTTCTCCCTTCATTCCCTGACGAGGTGTATTGCCGAATACGCGTAAGGTCCTGGAATAATATTTTTCTTTTTCCTCGTGGCTTCGCATCATTTAATCATTTCACGCGTTTGAGCGTGAAATTGATAGTGCGAATGAAAAGTATAATATATAATTACTGCCAATTATAAGGTTTTCTTCGTATTCCTTATAATAGAAAACGCGAATATTTACGTGAACTAAATTAGGAAGGCAATATTATTCGTCGCTTTCATTATCACAATTATTTATTTTCCATTTCTTTCTCGTGCTTTTTATTTACATAAATAATACTGTCCACTTAGAAAAATGTCCAAATTGTCGATTCTTCACCAGAATTTGAGGTTGGAGAGGAACTTTTTATCGAAGTGAGAGTCTATAAACCATTTAGATAAGCCTTTTCATATCGTACATTCAGTAACATTCTCAGCTTTATACCCAGGCATTGTAGGGCCATCACTAGCAGGGGGGAGGGGGGTGCGCGCGCACGCACACATATCAGACATGGGGCTGAGGCCGGCCTCAGGCATATTTTGCAGCCCTCAGCCTCGAGGCCAGCTGAAAAGTGGAAAAGCCTCGTGACTTTCGTGAGCCTTAGGGAATCTTGATTTGTTTTGTTCCGTAATTTTCAACCCCCGGTAGCGGGGGGTGGAGATTCTTCGGTGGGCGCGCTCGGGATGGATATTCTTCGGGTGAGGACCATGACCCGACGGGTGACCGTATGTGTTGGCGTACTTTGATAAATATTATTCAGACGGGTGACTAGTCAGGCGGCAGTCTTTGATAAATACTATTCAGTTAGGTGACCAACGGATTAGTGACGGGTCACTGTGACGTTATGTACGTAAATATTGTATGTGTCGCGGTATATAAATAATATTCAGTCAGTCAGCAGTAGACCAATTGACTTAATGTAGCAAAACTAGTGTGGGAAAGCAATCTATCAGTTGGTCATCAGTTGAACTGAGCTCATATAATGTGTGTGTGTTATTTATGTGTATAAACTATTGTATTATATCCTATGTACTATTGAGCTAAAATGTGTGTCCCCGCTTTCTTCGGAACCGCGCACAGACTAAACGGCACATCGGAAAATTCTGCAACCACCACCAACTGATAGCCCATGAGCTGCCGATGTGATCTGTCAAGTTTCCCGGTCCTAGGTCACTCCGCGGCCGAGCACGAGCTATTTAATGTCTATTACGAGTGAATGCAAGTACTTCGAAAACGATACCCAGGTTGAAGAGTTATATTTCATTTTATTGGATTCAGAATCCCGGCTGAGCCCTGAACGGCCGAGCTCTGAAGGGCCAGTTTAACCTACAGCCCAAGTTAAGCTAGACTAAAACTTACGGGCTTGGAGGTCCTATTAGGTCCTACCTCAGGGTTGCAGACTCGATGTGGGCCTACCTTAGGCCTCAGTTGCATAAAATTAAGATAAAAAAACAGAAGGGGCACTATTTATGGTCTTTTCTAAATCTTGCAACAACACACAACCTGCACCGTTGCACGATGCAACAATTTTGTATCTAAACAACCAAACTGAATTGCAAGAGAGCTCTCTATAAGACCACGCCCTGTAAGTGCCGCATTCAACAAACGAGTAGGAAGGACGCGCAGTGCCCCCAAAAAATGATGCCACAAGAGCCCAAAAATGCTAGCTCTAAATTAAGTGAATTTTTCAGTAACCTTACAATTATGAGATGGATATATATACACCTTAACTTAATATATACAAGCAATGCTGCATCAATCAGCTTAGTCATCATATCGCCTTGGGACAACAATGGCTCTTCCTCTTCTATATTTTCTAACAAAGAGCACTGTATAATTACACAATCTTCCAAGGTAGTAGTATGACCGAAAAATGTTCGAGTGCATATATGCAATTGCAATGTTGATCAATTGTTGCAAGGTGCCAGCCCCTTCCCCCTGGGGGTAATGGGGAAAGATTTTATTTGAATTACAAAATCTCAAGTTGCATGGTCAAGCAATCACAGGATTCACACTAATTCAAAGCTTACAATATAACTACAGCCGAAAAACTGCCAACTCGTGGCCAAACAACATTTTATAAGCATTATGTAATTTCTAGGAAATTCTACAGGATCCTACATAATTCTAGAAAATTCTAAATCAATTCATCCCGAAAAAATTAGCTTAAATATTTTTTTGAACATTTTGAATACAAAGCGGGACGCGGGATTTTTGGATCAAATGCGGGATGTCTGGCAACCCTAGGCTACGGTTGGTTACCTTTGGAAGAGCTTTAGGCCTAGGCTATGCTAGATTGTTGAGCCTTCCCAAAGCATGGAGGAGTTTATTCGTAAAAGATTTCAAAGTGATTATCTGCACCCAGAGGTGCAAATATCATATTCGTTATTTGCATCCGAATATCACACCACTGGGTACCAAGGTCGCCGAGAGGTCGGGAAAGCCGGCTTATATCCCCGCGGCCCGGAAAGAGGGGGAATAAAATCTAAAAATATTAATAAAGCAATTGATTAAATAACAGGAAATTATAATTAATGAACATACATTTTAGAGATTATCATACTGTGTGTTTTGAATAGTGACTTGGACATGTAATCACTTTGCTTGTTATGTACACAAAAAACATTCATAATAAATTACTGAATAAACAGGGGGCCCATATACCAATCCTTCCCCGGGGCCTGGGGCAGCTCTCGCTGGCCCTGCTGGGTACAAATAACTTCAGCCTAACAATCTTAAGGCCTCGTGAGGCCTCCCCTAAAAAGGCCTCGGCCTGGTGCCAGGCCTCGTCCCCATGCCTGATGATATATATATATATATTAACGGGTGCGGCAAAAGTAACGCCCTTTTAATAATTGTATCTTTATAGTTTTATACAGTATAACCAACCACAAAATTAATTAAATTCGTTATTTTTTAGTTTTTACTGAGAAAGTACTTATTATTTTTCTTAATGCTGTATTTTTCTTAAAAACCTTATTATTTCTCTTAAAATGCTGTAATTGATTTATTTCCTTCAATAAAAGAGAATAAACTAAAAAGGGCGTTATTTTTGCCGCACCCGTTATATATATATATATATAATATTATATATTATAATAACACACACACACACACACACACACACACACACACACACACTCAGAATGGTCCCCTGAGGAACTTATATGTTAAATACAGACCGTGCATGGAACAAGGAACTCTTCTGGCAAATTACATCCACTATAGTTCGAATAAGTAATGATAAATGAAAAATGCTAGTTTTTTTCTTTTTCATGATGGAAAGCCCAACGTGGGCACCGGGTTACTCGCAAAGAGGCCCCAAAATATAGCTTCCCTCACCAGCTATCTGCAAAGCAGATAGGATCCAGCTTTGGGACAGGATCTAGGGTTTACAGTTTACCCTAAACCTACTAAGGGGTTCAAAAGACCTTAGCCCTCCCTATTTGCAGCTTACATGTTTACTTATATCGAAATAGTTTTTAGTGATATAAAAAAATATAAAATTCTTTATTTATTGCAGTATTCAAATTACTTTAGCTGATAGTGATAATATAATGGCTTCTCAATTAATTGGTGATTCGGAGAAGGCAACGTGTGATAGATCGCATACGAGCAATAACATTTCGGGAAGCTCGTGATGCTGGAGCCACCTTTATAACACGTTCATGGGTTGCCAAAAGTTGCGAAGAAGTGAGGACTTCGTCAAAAGAAATTGGAATAAAACTTTGGATGAATGTGAAATGGATACAACCAAATCTGGGCCCCAAATTTGCCACACTCTCAGGAAACAAAGGACATCATTGAAAGCGGTACGCGTAAGCGGAAAAACAGCTGTGCTAAACTTTCTAGAGATCGAAGTGTTGAGAGGAAAGATCGTTAGTGGTCCAGACTGTGTTGGTGTGTTTGTTTTGTTCACTGCAAAGAAGCTCACGTGGGTGCTGAAGCCAAATGGTCAGAGTTGGGATGGACAGTATTTTCGTGATATTATTCTATCCCAGCATGTCATTCCTTTTCTAAGAAACCCAAACAATGTTATGGATGTCGATCAGGTCACACTTCTGCACGATAAAGCCCCCTGCTTTAAGGCATTAGCCACTCAACAGTTGTTGCGGAACCATGAGATCGATTTCTTTGGAAATGAAGAATGGCCAGGAAATTCTCCTGACCTGAACGTCTGTGAACACATTGGATCAGTTATAAAGGACGAGGTTGAATGTGTCTCGTTTGAAGAACCTGCAGCAAATCGATTTTCGAAGGATACAATGATGCAACACATTGAAATTGTTTTAGCAAATCTGCGTAACGATCAAGATCTATTCACGTCACTTTTGGCAAGCTACCCAAAGCGAATTCAGGCTGTCTTGGAAGCCAATGGTAAAAACACCAAGTTTTAATTGTTTCTCATTAAATGCAGGATTAAATTCTCTTTTGTAACGTATGTTTAGTTTTACTGTACCTCTAATGGTTTAGGCCATGGGGGGGGGGCGGGGGGGGCTAAGGTTTATTGGAGCCCCGTACATTCAGAACCTCGGTATACGCAAGAAACTCGTTGCATTCACGTCGGATTGAATACCGTAGATCCTGTCCCAAAGCTAGGTCCTATCTGCTTTGCCTCTCTGCAAGTAACCCGGTGCCCACGTTGGGCTTTCCATCATGAAAAAGAAAAAAAACTAGTATTTGTCACTTATTCGAACTATAGTGGATTTAATTTCCCAGAAGAGTGCCTTGTTCCATGCACGGTCTGTGTTTAACATAATAAAATTAAATTGAATGAAGCTACATTAGCGAATGGTGCGCGACTTCTGAGACACCATTGGTTAATGTAGCTTTATTCAATTTAATTATTTTAAGATAGCATTTTGATTAACTGTACATACTATTAATTTTATTATTGAAACATTATCGAACATATATTGTAATTAAACATCTTATAAACCATTTTGACTCTTAAAACTCGTAAATCTGAATAAAGCCTATGGGTGCGACTTCTGAGACATCCTGTATAACGTAATTTTTTTAGGAAATTACGCAGGAACTAAGCATTTCGAACGCCTATTTTTAAAATCCTAGCGACGGTCTCGCTTTGGGGCACGCAAGATTGTTTTGAATGTCAATTGACCCCTTGTAGACTAACGAGTCTGAATCTTAACCCTTTCATACCCAAATTAAGTCGAAAAGTAGGCGGAATCAGTTGATGCAAAAATCGTCCTTATAACCTTATAAATAAGGTCTAAAATTGCTTCCAAAGTTAACGATGAAAATTTCACACTGGGCATTAAAGGGTTAAAACCTGCATTCACAGAGCAGTTTTTAAATTTTTAAAGATATATATCTACTTTTTAATACTGATGGGTGTTTCCCCACAATTAATAAAATCTTCTGGCGTTATCCACAACAAAATCGAGTGTCGTTGTGCGGCAAATCCTTAACTATTAAAAAAAAAAACCACCTTGCATCCATTTCCTGTGACCTTTACTTAAAATGTAACAAAATATGAAAAAGGTGTTACGCAAACTTCCAACTATTTTTAACAGAAAAGCGTGGTAAGGGTAATGGAGGAGGGGGGGTTAGACCCCCAAGTTGCGTAAAGGGGGGTGAAGGGGGTTTTGGTGAAGAAGGAGAATGACCTCCCCCCCAAAGGGTTAACCCTAACCTTTTTAGCCAGAGGGTTAAAAATTTGTGAAGCTATATTTAAAACGTAAAATAATATTTTTGTCTTTATTTCGTACTCCGCGGCGAAGGGGCGAGTTTGTGAAGTACAAGCCCCGCCCGTAGGGCAGGGAGCCGAAGGCTCTGCTTGTGGTTAGTTAAAATAATTTTTAAGTTTTTTTTTTTTCCACTCCACACGTTCATTATGTTACGTCTACGCAGCCTACGTCGTTATCAGCGACGTAAAATTTTAGGTTTCCCTTCGCCACATGACCTTTATTCTTAGAAGATTCAGGAATCTCAAAAATAATACTAATCTATCTATATTATAATAAGAGAGCTGTCCGTCTGTCCGTCACACTTTCAGAAATTGTGAGGAAAAAATTCAGAAATTGTATTACGGGCGGCAATGTGAAGCTCAAGATTTTCATGACACTGTTCTTTTCTGTAGTTTAGCAATTGGGTGGGGGTAATGGGGGATGGTTGTGGTAATGGGGATGGGTGGGGATAATGGGGGAGGGGGTTAGCCCCCAAGTTGTATGAATGGGGGTGAGGGTTTTGGGAGATACCAGATTCAGAAATGTTGACACAATGTGAAGCTCAAAATTTTCACGGCTGGGTTCTTTTTTTGTAGTTTAGCCTGTCTAACCGTCAGCGAAGCGACGGGAACTGTACTAGTACTAATAATAGTAATTATTGCTCTAATGTGTCGATACATTAATATTAGTATTGCTTTACTAAGAACTCGTATTAATTTGAATAGACTTCATACGATGATGTCCTAAGGCGGAAATACATTTCGAAAGAGGCTGCATTAGAGGAGTTACAGTACGTACCTAGTTAAAACTTGGAAAATTGTATACTTTCCAGTGATATACGCGACTTAGAACAGTCATTGAAGTGATACTCAACAAAAACTTTCCTTCATTTTGAGGAAAATTGGATAGACTTCTTTGTTAGTGATGTTATTGTATTTATATTCATGGGAAATAGTACGAGAATGGTGACTGAAAATGTTTCACTCTTCAGAAGTCTCCGCCTACGTAGGCGGGGCCTGGACCATCTCTCACCAATGTGTGTTCAGAATTCCGAGTTAGATACGAATTATCCCGGCAGGTATTATTGCGATTTAGAATACAAAATGCTAAATTTTGCATTTTTTTTGCGCAACATAGAGGGTAAACTACTTCATTTAACTGGGTAAAAACCGGAGGTGCAACTGCTTCATTGGTTGTAACCATGAAAGGTTTATAGTGCATATTTAAACCTCAATTTCAGTTGATGCTTGGCTTTCCTATTCTTTGTCAATATATTTCATTATGCGATCGACCTTTGACTGATGAAATTGTGTATCATGTCTCGCGTTCAATCCTAATTCGAAGATCTGAAAGAAATGGTGAGTCTCTACCAAATAAGCGACGAGTTAATAGATCGCAAGAACCTAATTCGCGTGGGCATGCTGGCTGGTCTCTCCCCTTCTGAACTCTTGAAAGCCGAGGCTGTCCTTCCCAAGTCATTCCTTTCGCGAGACGAAGCTCTCAAGTTCCTAAATGCCCTCCCTAAGTCGAGTATCCCTTCGGAAAAAGTCTCTCAGGCTCTGCGAATGGTGTTCAAAGACCAGGATTCGGTGACTCCGGAAGAACTTGAGGAAATTGCCATCGGCGTCATCGGTCTTCCTCCGTCCGCGATTTAGCTGCTCAAGGAAAAGGTCTCTTTGGATGAACAGGGAAAAATTACTGTGGCAGCCATGTTGGCATTTCTGACGTAATGCGAAAACTGTTCTAATTAAAATTTCCTGTAATATTCCTCTTAGCGTTGATAGGCCAAAATTTTGTTGGTTGAAGGAATAAGATTTTTTTGTTTTTGTTTTAGGTAATCATTTAAATGAAAGCAATGGTTAAAAATAATACTTTCCGAAGCTTCATTACTAACATTTGGCCCTAAAATGAAATTCTATCTTTAATTCTAAAGGAGTATCAGAACTTAATTTACCATTTGGTAAATGAAAATAAATTAATATTATAGGAGATTATACACCAAGAAATATGTCCTAGAAATATTAGGACATTTGCCGATTACGATATTACTGCATTGTTTAAGGCACACACACACACACACACCACACACACACACGTAACAAAATCGCCAAGGAAAAATTGTAATGATCGATCGTTTTCGTGTTTTTCATCATCCGAAGTACTAGTACATATTATTCTTGTCGAAATTAAAGAGGAAAGTGCTTGGTCACCATAAACTTTCGTTTTTCATTTGGTTATTTTTGGTAAATTAACACCCGCAAAGTGAATATATGTTGCGCATTCACAAATTTCATATTGCATTCATGTACAGTACACTAATTAGCGGGTGGTCACCAACCGGATTGAACTCTCCATTTTTCTTTTGCGTACCATCGAAACGGATAAGTGTCCTTACACATGCGCACTACCGATAAAAACGTCAAGTATTTAGTCCTCTCATCTTCATTAGGTTACGTTAAGCGGGTCCGGTAAGGTCAGATTAACCTTCTTTGGACACACGAATTCGTTACAACGCTTTAAACAATTGTATTTTGATAACATCAACTTAGAAAATTTCATCCATAAACAGTTAATTTAGTTTCAAACTATATTTTTGTTTTTGTTGGTAGAGCAAGATGGAGTCTACAGTAGGCACTGGAGACTGGTGGGACCTAGGTTAACCAGGTTGTACCTTACCTGACCAGTGTTCCGTGTGGTGAGGAATCACCACACTTCTAAGGAAATAGCAAGCTCTTCTGGATGTTGTAAACTTTATACTTGGGGTGTGACAGCCCTCCGGTCCCGAGTCGTGGGATTCTAGAGAAATTGGCTGCCAGTTCCTTTAGGTTCTCTCTTTCGGGAGGGCGGGTGAAGTCTGTTGTACAATCCTGTCCCGTGGGTTACTAGGACCCCATCCCATCCCTACTCTGTCCTTTTAGCTTAAATTAAGGATGTTCTCTGACTGCAAAATAAAAAAAATAATTCCTTTTCTTTTAGTGTTGTCTTTTTCTCTTCTTTTACTATTAGGACCCTACTGCTACCTCATGCGTGGGAAGAGAGGCTTTGGAACCTCTATAAATAACATCATTTAACGCTCGCAGGTCGTGAGAGACTGGGATGGAGGGGTCCCAGGTGTAGGGGCGCGATGAATGGAGTGTGGCTAGTGCCGTTCGGGAAACGGATCATGCTAGGGGGCGGTCAGAATAGGGAAGGCTCCCTCCGTGCAATGCTTTTTAATGCTAGGTCGATTAGGAATAAGTTTTGCGAGCTACGAGCGCTCTTAGCATCAGAATACCAGGATATCGTTGCTATCACCGAGTCTTGGATTCATACTGATTGTAGGGACTACGTTGGGGAGTTCGAAATTCCCGGGTATAGAATGTTTCGCAAAGACCGCACCCGTGGGGAGGGGTATTAATATATGTAAGGGACACGTTGAGTCTGGTTGACTGCCAGTTCCGGTCGGAACGGGAGCTGCTTGGTGTCGAGCTGAACGTGGGAGGGACGAACTATAGGTTAATCTTGGTGTACAGACCTCCGCATCTCCTCCTCGAGGAGAATACAGCCCTGTACACTGAACTCCGTAGCCTGCTAGGGGATAGGGTGTGTGTAGTTTTGGACGACTTTGAAGTCTCCTAAAGTGGGAAGACAGGACTGCTGATGCTGAAGGGAGGAGGCTAGTTGACTTTGCTGATGAGAACTTCCTCACTCAGTGGGTCAATGAGCCTACACGAGGCGAAAGCGTTCTAGACTTAGTATTCACGACCGAAGACAACCTCGTCACTGGCCTCACCGTTGACGAATCGTTGGGCGGGAGTGATCACGGTCTGATTAGGTTCCGTGTATGCGTCCCTTGGGTGAAGCGTAGTAACTCGAGGCAGTAAGCCCGATCTACAACGGGCAGACTTTGTTAGCCTCCGGGATAACGTAGGTGAGATGGGGTTAGAGGTCGGCGGCGATGTTGAGGGAGTGTGGAGTGTATTCCGGGACGAGTTTATGGTGCTGCAGTCTGCTGCCATACCCTCAAAACCGGTCACCCCTGCTTCAACGCAGCCTAAGTGGTTCAGTCGTGACATCGCTTCGGCTATCCGAAATAGGAAAGTAGCGTATAGGAGGGCGAAGGCCAATCGTTCCCATGAGAACACTGAGGCGTATGTCCACCTGTGTAGGGAAGTGAAGGCGAAGGTTAGGCTAGCGAAACGTAACGAAGAACTACGGGTGGCAAGCCTCTGCAAGGGGAACCCTAAGGAGTTCTTCAGTTATGTTAATAGTGGAAAACCCATTAGAAGCATGATAGGTCCGTTAAAGGACCGAAGCGGCGTTCTGCGGATCTCCGACGCGGACATCGCTAATGTGCTTAATGAGTACTTTGCGGGAGTGTTCACCAGGGAGGACACCCGCATCATCCCCGAGCAGGCGTCAGGCATGAAGGTGCTGGCCTGGATAGTGTTCGGTGTACCGCGACAGTCGTTGCCGATAGAATAGACAAACTGAGCGCGTTTAAGGCTCCTGGGCCAGACAGTTCCTCCCCAGTGTGTTGCGGGAGGTGCGCGACCCCTGGCTCCCCACCTGGCTCCCCACCTGGCTCCCCACCTGGCTACAGTCTTCAACAAATCGTTGGAGACGGGCCAGGTGCCTGGTGACTGGAGGGAAGCCAACGTGACCCCTATCTTTAAGAAAGGGGATCACGAAAGTCCAGGGAACTATCGTCCCATTAGTCTCACTTCAGTTGTAGGTAAATTGTTAGAGGGGATAATAGCGGATAGGATCGTTGACCATTTAGATTCCTACAAGCTTCTTGGAGACTCCCAACATGGGTTTAGACGGCATAGGTCGTGTATCATCAACTTGCTAGAGTTTTTCCATGTCATGTTGAGTGAGTATAATAAGAGTAGGGCGATTGATATACTTTATCTCGACTTTCAGAAAGCCTTTGATAAGGTACCTCACCGCCGGCTAATGGCGAAAGTGCGCGCGCTGGGTATTGGTGGGGAAGTAGGTAGGTGGATTGAAAATTGGCTGAAGAATAGGCGGCAGATGGTTGTAATTAAAGGGATTAGTTCGGGTTGGGCCTCGGTCACTAGTGGGGTTCCTCAGGGTTCCGTTTTGGGGCCACTGTTGTTTATCATTTACATAAATGATATAGACGGTGGCATCGTCAGTCGGATCGCCAAATTCGCTGATGACACCAAGCTTGGGGCCAATGTTGGGACGCCCGAAGCGATCGAGGAACTGCGTGCGGACCTAGGTAGAATAGGAGAGTGGTCCGAAAAATGGCAAATGCCGTTTAACTTGGGTAAATGCAAAGTGATGCACATTGGCTACGCCAATCCCAAGTCGGACTACTCGATGTTGGGTAAATATCGAGTGACTGATTTAGAAAAGGACTTGGGTGTGCTAATTAGCAGCGACCTTAAGTTTACGAAACAGTGTGTAGAGGTGGAAAAGAAAGCCCAGAAACTATTGGGTTATATCAGGAGGCAATTTCAGTTTCGGAACAAGGAGATTGTGCTCTCTCTGTACAATTCCCTCGTTCGGCCGCACCTGGATTATGCAGTGCAGTTCTGGTCGCCCACCCTCAGGAAAGATATTGAGAGGCTGGAGCGAGTGCAGGCGAGGGCCACAAAGTTAATCCCTTCCGTTAGGCATATGGGCTACAATCGACGTTACGCGCCCTGAACTTGTTTTCGCTGGAAACTCGGAGGCTGCGCGGTCAACTGATCGAAGTTTTCAAGCTCTTACGCGGGTTCAACGATGTCGATTTTAGAAGCATGTTTAGTTTAAATGATAACCCAACTCGCAACAATGGTTGGAAGTTGGATTTGAAACGGTTTAGGACTAGTGTGTTTGGGAATTACTTTACGTATAAGATCTGTGACACGTGGAACAGCTTACCTTCAGAAGTTGTGAACAGTTCCTCTGTGGATCAGTTCAAGAAAAGGTTAGACCAAATCTTGCACACTATTTGAGTGTATAGAAAATTTTCGCTGGCACCCGTTGCCATTGGTACCTCCTCGGTATGGGTCGCAAGGCCTTTTGAGGTATTTCTTTTCCTTGTAACTCCTTGTAACTCTCTCTGACTTACAGATTATGAATTGTCCAATCAGGGACCATATTTTATTTCTTTCGCAGGTTGACCAATCAGAGAGGAAAATATTTTTATACCTTAAATCCAATACTATGTCGCTAGAATAATATACATACCGGTAGTGGTTTTATATTTAAGTGAAATTTGGGGACAGTAACGAGTACCGCGTCCATCCAACGTCGTAGGACAGATAATGAAATATCATAGTTAACGACACGCTTTCGGTTCTTGCAAATAATTCCTAATCGTTTCTTTGCATCATTTCAGTATCCCGCCCATCTCGTCGCAGCCGCGCGGCGGCAGGCGGAAGACGAGAGTTTGCTTCCTCAGTCCGGGATGGAGGAGGCTGTGCCTAGGCAGCCTGCAGATTCCGACGATGTGGCCGCATCCGAAAGTGGGCGCACATACACGGTGTCGGAGAGTTCGGAGGAGCAGAAGAAAAAACTACAAGATTCGCCGAAATTGGTGAGGGGTGAATAATGGCTCCAAATGAGAGAAATTCATGGTACTCTGATTTGCAAGATATTTTTCTCCATATTAACAGTCAAAGGAGGTTATATTGCAAAGATGACTCGAAGCTTAACATTGGAATTCGTACCACGGGTCGTTACATCATCTGGAAGCGGAGGACGGTCATCCATCCAACTATTACCCCGACTCAATGTCGCTTAGTTTCGCTGATCTTACGGAAAGTGGTGTTTTGAAGGGATAGTCTGGATCAATTTCGAAATAGAGGGACGGTGAGAGGCTTTTTTAGGGACTGGAAGGATGACATCCGTCCTCTCTCAAATCATCTATCAGTTCGAGTAATAAATTTTAGGACTGGGTTTTAGATCTTAGATATAGTCTGTTAAATTTTAGTTCATCGGATCTTAGGGAAAGTAGGCTTAAGTAAATTAAGGTTTCAAGGTCAAGTTGAAGCGAATGGAGAAAGGTGTTACCCATCATTCAAAAACTTAATTTGCTTAACCCTTTAAGGACGAGTCCGCAGCATATGCAGTCACTCTTGTTACCAGAACGTATAGGTTTTATTGTTATTCAAAACTAAATATTTTAGTAACTAGTCACTGAAATGATAACATTTTGGGTTCCTTTCTCGACAATTAAATAATATCTATATAAACATGTAGAAACATTTATAGAAACGAGGCATTGTAGTACAATTTATATTGTTATTTCTGGTGGACCTTAAGGTACCATCCGTCGTTAAAGGGTTAAGTTTACTTACGTCCTGCTGAACTGCCGATTTAACAGACTAAAATTAAGAAAAGTACTTTTGTACTATGTAACGTATACTGTACTTGTTACATACGTAGGCCTTAAGGTAGAAATCAGTGTTCTCTTCCTTAACCCTAGAAAGCCAGCGTGGACTATTAGAATAAAAATACATTTGTTTTCTTTTAATGTTGTCGGGTAACAATAAATCATATAATTCAACCTATAAGTGTAATTTTTATTATGGGGTTACGTAGAACCCACACTAGTCGCTGTGTGTGCAGTTCCACACTGACCTTCTTGGGTTAAGTAAATCATAAGAAAAAATTGAAAAGAAACTATATTACTAAGTATTCAAAGTAAATCTATATAACCTAATAAGTGTAATTAATAAGGTTACGCGAGATAAACTGGTAGACGGATAATGTTTCCTCTGAAGACTGATAGTTAAAAGACATCTTCCAAAATAACCGAGTAACACGATTTTGAGGGTTAACTTTGCCATGAAGTTTGTTGTATGGGTTACCAAAGTTAACGGGTTTATAAAGAAGTTAAGCACTACCCGAATTAGATAGGCTTAGTAATATGCGATTGGTACGAAGCTTGTATAGACGGTCGGGTTTTATTTAATTTATAAGTTCACTATAAACCCATATAATATAATGTCTATTTCTTTTGATAGAAACAAGCTGTCAAGACGCCTGTGAATTCATCTGACAAACATTTCCCAATTAGAGAGATTGCATACGGTCCCACGTCATTTAGTTCGCCAGTTAAGGACGGGGGGTTAGATGGTCCTTTGTCCTTAAATTTATTGGACAGAAAGTCTCCTTTTAAGAGCAATAAGGACGGTCCTTTGTCCTTAGGTTCACTACCTACTTTTAAGCCTCACGTGAAAAGCAAATGCGAAAGTCTACCTTTAGACTTTCAGGAACAAAGGCGTAAGTCCGCTTTTGAGTTCAAAGAAAGAAGTCTTTCCCTTGAACTACGAAAGAACACCAAATCAGAGGCGATCAGGAACCGAAGTGTTTCTTTTGATCACAAGAAACTGTCCAGCAGGTCATCTTCAGAAATAGCTAATAACTACTTACCGGATTCTTTGAAAAACTTCATCAATCTCGAAGATGATGATGATGAAACAAGGTTACCGTCGAGTACAAACAATTTCGTCGATTCTAACTCGAGTTCCTCCGAAGGTGATTGCTTATCAACGACGACCTTTAACATGATTTCTCCTCCAATCCCGTCCGGTACCGCTTCAACTTCCATTATTCATGAACCTCATTGCAAATTAGCCGCCCATCAGAGTTCCTCCGTTTCGAAGAACATCTCGCCAACCACTAAGAGGAGCTCACTATCAAGGTAAGGCCTTTAGTAGTTATTTTCGGGATGGATACATATATGCAGTATTTCATTATTGTATTTATATCAAGGAATTTCGTGGACACGCGAGTTTATTATATAAAGCCAAAGGTCTCGGTAATCATGGAACACTTCTTTAGTAATAATTTTTGGTTTTAACTTTCTCCCACTGTCCGATTCAATATTACTTCCTAAACCTCATTTTTTTCTCTTTTTATACGTGATCGTTGTTTTTAATTAAAAGTAGTAAATTAACGTACGTTTTGGCCTTAATGAAGAGTAATCTGGCAGAGCCCTGGCATGTTTATTTTATGTTTGTTCTTCACTGCCGACAGTTTTCAGTCTGCAACGAAATCAACGTCGAATTCTCGTATCCATAATGGTGTATCTGAGACATGCCCCGTTCATGGTAGCAGAAGTCATGCCCACGACAACGGAAGCCCCTCCCACGCAACACCGGGTGGGCCACGGAAGAAAACTTTATCGTCTGGGTCGTCTAGCGCGAACGCGTCAAGGTCGTCTCTCGCCGAAAATCAACTTCTCCATTGCGGAATTTGTACGGAGAGATTTAAGAATCCGAAGGTAGGTTCCTTTTGCATCTGCCACCTTCTCCGTCTTTTTGTTTCCCGTCCCTGACTGATCATTTGAGTTTGAAAGAATATAAGTCTGAATGGATTGAAAATGGAACATGATTGCATCCAAAATTGAACGCAGCGAGTGACCTACTCACATTTATTTCATAAGTTAGTTAGTTACTGCCGCAAATTTTCCCTTCATGCCCATTCTCTCTCTCTAGGTATAGCTTATCCGATGCCCTCGTAGTAGGACCGATTATGTAAGAAACTTCGCCGTAGGTCATTAGTTTATCGCCTACATAGATGGCACACAAATTACTGCCGCTTCTGTTTATACCAAAACGAACGAATGAATGGATTTCCACAAACTATCTAGTCCGTCCATATTTCTCTCTAATTTGAATACGCCCACTTATTTATATAACACGGCTACTTATAGTTTGAACACGCTTACGTAATTTGAAGACGCCCACTTCTATTCTAAACGCGCACTCGCTTTAAGAGCTCAACAACATGGCCAATTAATTACAGCATCCACTAACTTTCAGAATGTGTTCTAATATCCTTTTTGATGTTAATCAGGAAGAGATCATAGTCGACCACGCCTCTTCTTCTTTTCTCTTAAAAACTGGCGAGTTATAAAATAAAGAAGAAAAACCTTCATTTTCTGTCTTCGCTATTTTTGATGTTTAAAAATGGGGATTGTAATAATGTAATTTATAAATTTTAAGTTAGAAAGGCCCAATGGGTTCGTATTATACGGAGGATTGACAAAAGTAAATAGACGCCACGATCATTGTTCTCGAGAACAAATGCGAAGCTCATCAATGGAATGCTAGAACTTGTCAGTTTTAGGTACTGGAAAGTGGAAAGCAACACCAATCTAAATATATTCATTCAATAAATCTGTTGTTGACTTTTATCATCAAATCAAAAACTCTGGGGAAAAAACAGACGGTGTCTATTTACTTCTGTCAACCCTCATTACAATGTCTGACGAGTCTCTACCCAATAGGAATTACATTAATTAATTATTTTTATTATTAAACGAATTATAATAACTCCCTTTAAAGGGAATGGGACGCATTTTGAATATTTATGATAGGGTTCCAGAGATAACTCTGTTTTTAGCATCAGCTGTTACGAGTTTCAATGTATTTCCCATTCGCTACAGACTTTTCGGGAAAAAAAGAATTGTATGTATATAATATATATTTGTATGTATGTAATATATATATATATATATATATATATGTATGTGTATATATATATATATATATATATATATATGTGTGTATATATATTATGTATGTATGTAATATATATTATGTATGTAATATACAGGGTGTACATAAAGTCAGGATCTATTTTTGTGAAGTACTTGGAAATTATATGGAATTTTATCATAAAATGATAGTGGTAACATTTATTAAATAATTAAGAGTAGGATTCGACGTGACGCCCATCAGTATCCCTGCACAACTCAAATCGTTCCGCAGCATTTCTAAACACATTCTGGAGCATTTGTGGGTTTTATTTATCTGCAGCAGTTCGTATACATGTACGTAAGTTTTCAAGACTCGTAATCTTCGTCTGATAGACGTGCGATTTGATAAAGCCCCATGCAAAGAAATCTAAAGGGGTTAAATCTGGTGATCTCGCTGGCCAAGGTCTGTTGTTTCCGCGTCCGATCCAGCGATTTGGAAAACGTCCATTTAGATAATCCTGAACAATTTTGGCATAGTGACAAGGAGCACCATCATGTTGATAGACGACGGTACTAACAATCCTATCCCCGTCGTCTATCAACATGATGGTGCTCCTTGTCACTATGCCAAAATTGTTCAGGATTATCTAAATGGACGTTTTCCAAATCGCTGGATCGGACGCTGAAGCAACAGACCTTGGCCAGCGAGATCACCAGATTTAACCCCTTTAGATTTCTTTGCATGGGGCTTTATCAAATCGCACGTCTATCAGACGAAGATTACGAGTCTTGAAAACTTACGTACATGTATACGAACTGCTGCAGATAACATAACCCGGCAAATGCTCCAGAATGTGTTTAGAAATGCTGCGGAACGATTTGAGCTGTGCAGGGATACTGATGGGCGTCACGTCGAATCCTACTCTTAATTATTTAATAAATGTTACCACTTTATCATTTTATGATAAAATTCCATATAATTTCCAAGTACTTCACAAAAATAGATCCTGACTTTATGTACACCCTGTATATTATGTATGTACCGTATGTAATATATATTATGTATGTAGTTTGTTTTTGTTGAGTTTGAACGACGGTTCAGGATCGACCTGCGGTCGACCCCTCTGCAGCATCCCGCCTCATTTGCGGGACTTGGTGAAGGAGGGAATTGCTCTCTGATCGCCTCCTGCCCTCGTAGCCAGCCACGCATGGCTGGTCAGGGACTTTGCACAAGAATCTGTCCAGCTGGTTCTTGGTTATTCAGGCTGGTGTGCTGGAGATTCCTCACTTCTTTTGGAAGGACATTGAAAAGCTTTGGGCCCCGTATTCTGAGGGTATTTTCCATCCTCGTTTTCATGGCTCCTTGTCCCACCGCAGCTGGAACCGTACAAATCTGCCTCTTCTCTCATTCCAGTTTGTTTCTACTTCATTTCTGAGGTTAGGGACAGTGCCCTCAAGTATGTTCCATATGTATATTATTGTGTACCGCTCTCGCCTTCTTTCAAGAGTAGAGTTCCAGGGATTGTAGTCGAGACCAGTAGTCTTCACCTTCCGTTTCCTCTATCTTAGACGTAAAAGTCCTTTGTATAGCTTCAATGCTCGCAATGTCTCTTTTTCTGTGTGGGCTTGTGAGTACTGAGCAATACTCAATTATTGGTAGGACTAGACTCTTCCATAATTTGAGCATGATGTTTGCTTTTCTGCTGCGGAAGCTCCTCCAGATGATTCCCATTATTTTTCTAGCCGTTGTCATTTTGATTTTATAGTGCTCTCTGAATTCCGCATCCGACGACATTATTACTCCAAGATCCCTGACTTGTGGATTTGGTGTTATCTGTTTGGCTTGCGGAGTTTTGTACCCTTTTTTCTGTAGCTCTTTGTTATTACCATATCTTAGAAGTTGGAATTTTTCTTCGTTGAACTTCATATTGTTGTCTTCTGCCCACTGGAATAATGTTTCAATGTCGTTTTGTAGTATTCTTATGTCATCTTCGTTCAATATTTCCTTACATATCTTCGTGTCATCTGCGAAGCATGATACAATACTGTCCTTAATATCTGCATCAATATCTGCAATCATTATTATGAACAGCAAGGGAGCTAATACTGTCCCTTGTGGGACAGAGCTCACGACTTCCGAGACTTCCGATTTAACTCCGTTTACCACCACTCTTTGCGTTCTTTGCGTCAAGAAATTAAATATCCACCTTCCTAGGTTTCCAGTAATTCCTGTATCCTTAAGTTTGTGTGCTATGATTCCATGGTCACATTTATCGAAGGCTTTAGCAAAATCAGTATATATTACATCAATGTTTTGTCCTCGACACAATGTTCCTAATATTTTCTCCTGGTGGTCTAGTAGCTGTGACAGGCATGATCTACCCGCCCTGAAGCCATGTTGATTTGGGTTGTATAAGTCTCTTTCTTGTAGGTAGTAGGTAATTTTGGCTCTAATTATGCGTTCAAAACACTTTATAAGGTGTGAGGTGAGAGCCACTGGCCGATAATTTTTGGGCATTGCTCTGTTACCACCTTTAAATAGGGGGGCAATATTAGCGTTCTTTAAGGGGAGTGGAATTTGTCCTGTGTCGAGTGATTTCCTCCATAGTAAGGATAGCGGTTTTGCAATACTCTCTGCATTTCTTCAGAAATGTGGCACTCCATGTGTCCATATGTATGTAATATACAGGGTGGGCCGTAAGTTTCCATACATAGGAAAAATAAACATTTTGTTATGGACAACCATTTTTATTTATATAATATGCTCTACATGGTTGCCATTGTTTTGAAAACACATTTCAATACGTGTTCCCCACTGTTGATGAACACGCATTAGCACAGTTGACGTTATGCTTGTAATGGCGTTGGTGATACGTTCCTTTAGATGATTTATGTCTCGTATCTTTTCCTGATACACCATGGCCTTCAAGTGCCCCCAAAGATAGAAATCAAGGGGGGTGAGATCTGGGGATCTGGGAGGCCACTCCACAGGACCACGCCGACCAATCCAAGCATCCGGAAACTACTGCTGATCCAAATACCGACGCACGTGAAGACCATAATGAGGTGGAGCTCCATCTTGCTGGAAGTAAACTGGGAAGTTACCTTCCTCGTTTAGCAGGGATGGGAAAATCTCTTCTTGCAACATGTTAAGATACCTTTCGGCATTAAGATTTCCACTGACAAAAATTGGTCCAATAATTCTGTCACCCCATATCCCGGCCCACACCATCACTTTACCGGCACCTTGCATCTTCGTCGGACTCAGCCAGTTAGGGTTAGCATTACTCCAATAACGTATGTTTTGCCGATTAACCTCTCCATTGACGTAAAAATTTGCTTCATCAGTAAACAAGATCTTACGTCAAACGCATATTCTTAGGGTATCTGAAACATAAAAACAAACGTTTAATTTTTCCTATGTATGGAAACTTACGGCCCACCCTGTGTATATTATTAGGGTGTACCATTTTTGGGTCATTTTCAAAAAGTCAAGGTCCAGGAGTCTAATGTTGTGCCAAACGATGTCCTAAACACGAATTTTACAGGCATTTTCTAATCCGACAAATTTTGAATCCCCCCACCCCCCCTTGAAATTTTGCGCATCCCCTTTTCCTAAAAACCCCATATATCTCAAACACAACTTTATCGAAAAATGTTATAGAATAAAAATGATTTAGAATCAAAAGTTCTATTAGAAAAGTTCATCAAAATAGAAATTTACTTAATTTTGACAATTTTCATTTATTTTTTAAAAATTTAAATTAAAAATTTTTTTTGCTTGCAGTGCCTTCTTCTTAAATAAGGTGTTACCGCCACCTTTGAAGCATCACCCCAATGCAGCTTCGCGGCGATGGGCTTTGTATTTGCTAGTTATAATGCAAATCATAATTAGTTTTTATTATAACTAGCCTATACAAAGTGAGGACAACCTCAAAACTATATATATATATAAAATAAAGCTAAAAATTAACACTTTATCTATAGTTGTGAGGTCCCATCGTTTTTTTTTCCTTTATTCAACACTCCTCAAAAAAATAAAAAGAAACAAGTTTCCTAATTAGAAATCATTGATATAAGAGCTTTTTAAACATAAAAATAAGAAAAGAATTTATGGTATATTTAATAACAAAAAAAAATCTCTGCAAATAAAAATACCTAATCTATCTGTTAATGAACTATTCTTTACTGAGTTTCATTCTTTTAAGAGTCTCTCTACTAGGATCAGGAATTAGTCTTCTATTCTCTTCCACAATTTGCAAAAGACCTTGAAATTCTTCTTCATTTTGACATTTGTCATGAAAGTCTTGAACCAGCTTGATTCCTCTTTCAGCGGTATCATTGACTACTCTAATAGATGAAAGAATGTTTTTTAGTTTGTTGTAGTCATCGACCTCTTCCCATGTTGATGCTGGTTTCTTTATCCATGAGTCTGGTTTTGACCCACAGCATTGAAATAAATGCCATGAAATTGGACCTACTAGCTGATGAAGCTTTGTGTCTTCCTTTAAAATGGGGAAAACAGGTTGCCCACATACATAATTTTCTGGAACTGGATATTTGTTTAAGGATTTTGCGATCTTTTTATCCTTTTCATCATTACTTAGCGATCCAAAGAAACTCAAAGGGACCACTTCCTCCGTCAAATACCAGTAATGATTGGCAAAAGATTTCAAAGCAGCATTTGCAACTTCCCTATCTTCCTTCTTGTAATTCACCAAATCATGATAAAACTTCAGATCATTAGCTGGACTATCTAGTGAATTAGAACATAAAAGCCAGTATTTTCCATAAATTAATGCATTAAATAGACACATTCTCTTTAATTTCTTAATGATTCATCATATGATGCTTGGTGGGCAAAAGCATACATTTTTTTGTATACAAAATCATTGCCATCCACCTGGCACGGTGCATTGCACCAGGTTTCCGCCAATGACTGTTTTCTCTGGAAACCTCTCCTAAAAGCATTAAAGTTGTTTCAGCAACTTCCTCATAGTCATCACGTGGAAAGCAGTCAGATTTTCTTAAACATTGGGTCATAAATTCTACACATTCTTCTTCTTCCTTTAGGCCTCTTTGATACCTTGATTTAACATCAATAACATTGTATGTAGATTTCGTATTAATTTTCTTCCATTTAGACTCGCGAAATTCTTTGAATAACTCAAACTCAGGAGATTTACTTGGGCCAAAAATGGTTTCATACACAGCACACACAACTCTTTCAGCCACATGATGGCGGCATGCTAACCAAATCAATTTCTTTTGCAAAAGTTCTTCAAGTAACTTACAGGAACCTTTCATCCATCCTGAATTGGATGCAGTGGTATCAAATGATACTCCAAAGACATTTTGCTTCAAGTTCCATTTTTCAATACTTTGAAATACAGAAGTGGCTTGAGACAATCCAGTGGAATCATCTATTATAGAAACTGATAAGTTTTTCTACATTTGGGTAACAAGTATTGCAAGGCGGTCTTCTTGTTCTGAACATGAATTAGTAAGCAGCTTGCTATCCCAATGTACTAGGCAGTGATCAGGAGGAGTAAAATCCTTGATGCAAGTTTCATATTTTCGTTTTCTTGTCTTTCGAGCGGCTCTTGCAGATGTGGTCCTGGAGAGAGAGAGTTTTTTTCAATATCCTTGCCACACCTAATGGCTACTGCAGCAGCAAAAACAGTCCGTTGTCCAATAGAGAGATTAAGTCTGTCTGCAGTGGAGGAAATCAATGGCGAGGCAAGAATATTTTTGGGGCTGGAAGCATTTGAAGGTCCTGCTGTAGGTTCTGTCGGAAACTCTTCATAGCTGTCTGTCTCAGAACTGGTCGTGCTAGAAAGAAGGGTCTCTGATGTTCTGGCTGTAGCACTCACTTGCTTCACTGATTTATGTTTCTCTTTGCGTTTCTTCTCTTTCTCTAATCTAATGTACTTGCGCTGTACTTTTGATGCATAATCTGCATCTAGCAAACCTAAACATGTTTCTCGTTTTGTTCTTTGATCTTCTAAGAATGAAATATCATATGCTTTCTGAGGCTCAGTTCTCATGCGGTCTTTTTGGATTAATCAACGGCATTTTGAGAAGAGATGTCAAAAAGGGAATCCATAATTTTCATGAAATTAGAGAGTTCATTTTCAAAGCTTGCTCTTTTTTTGTGCTTGATTAAATTATTATGCATTTCTTCTAGATTTAACAGCATCTTCCTGCCTTTAGGGTTTTTACTAATATCTATAGTAGGAATGCATGCTTTTTGCCATATTATTAGTAGCTTCTGTAGAACTTCATTAACAGTAGAATCTTTTGTAACTTTTGGACCCTTATACTGCATTCTCCGTAAATAAATAAAATGGCTTAGAACATCTTTATTGGATGGTAAAACAATTTTAGATGAACTCATATCATCAGCCTGCAAGCGACCAGGAATAAAGTCATGCTGTTTTGTAGCTGTTTGACTCATTTTTTATTTATTTTTCAAATAAAGCCGTCTGAAAAGAAACAATAAGAGTAAAAACAATGCTTGTTTATGTAACTTAAGCACCTTATTTTATATTAATACAATAAGGTGCTCTTGGACAAAAGAAAATGAAAATTTTCAAAATTACGTAAATTTCTATCTTATTGAACTTTTCTAATAGAACGTTTGATTCTAAATCATTTTTATTCTATAACATTTTTCGATAAAGTTGATAGTTTTTTAGATATATGGGGTTTTTAGGAAAAGGGGATGGGCAAAATTTCAAGGGGGTGGGGGGGATTCAAAATTTGTTTGATTAGAAAAAGCTTGTTAAATTCGTGTTTAGGACATCATTTGGCACAACATTAGACTCCTGGACCTTGACTTTTTGAAAATGACCCAAAAATGGTACACCCTAATATATTATGTATGTATGTAATATATATTATGTGTCCATATGTATGTAATATATATTATGTATGTATGTAATATATATTATGTATGTATGTAATATATGTTATGTATGTATGTAATATATGTTATGTATGTATGTGTAATATATATTATGTATGTATGTGTAATATATATTATGTATGTATGTAATATATATTATGTATGTATGTAATATATATTATGTATGTATGTAATATATTATGTATGTATGTAATATATATTATGTATGTATGTAGTATATATATTATGTATGTATGTATGTAATATATATTATGTATGTATGTATGTAATATATTATTATGTATGTATGTAATTATATTATGTATGTATGTATGTAATATATATTATGTATGTATGTATGTAATATATATTATGTATGTATGTATGTATGTAATATATATTATGTATGTATTAGTGATGTAGGCCGCATCCGCGGAACATCCGCACATTTTCTCGCATCCGCACTTTGGACTGCGGATGTCGTGCGGATGTGGACCGTTGAGATAAAACGTCATTAATAAGAGGAAATTATCAAATTCTACTATATTAATAGAACTAGTTCATTGTGCGCAAAAGTGATGCAAGCGACAAGACGAGAGGCTGTTCTTGTATGAAGTTACTCTCTTGCAACCTACTTAGATCCACGTTACAAAGCTAAGTTATTTTCACCTAGTACATTAGAACGAGTTAAATCATCACTTGGCAAAGCAGTTGAAGAGCTTCAATCTCTTGAATCTGTCGCTTCGCCACCCACCAAAAGAATAAAAGTTTCAGTGACAGAACCAACACCTTCAACAAGCAACTCTATCACTGAATCTCTCTCTCAGTTTCTTGAGTCAAGCAGCAATGACGAGACCTACGCGATGTCAAAAGATGTAGTGAAAATGATCGAGAGCTATCACCAAGAAAAACGCCTGGCTGCATGTGACAATCCTATTAGTTGGTGGAAAAATACGCAGAATATCTATCCATACTTGAGTAAACTTGCAAGGAAACATTTAGCCTGTCCTTCAACAAACGTACCAAGCGAGAGATTATTTAGCAGTGCTGGATTAATATATGATGAAGAGAGAAACAGACTGGCAGCAGAAAAGGCAGAAAAATTAATGTTCCTTAAGCATAACCTTCCTATAATTAAGTTTGAACATTAAACGATGAACATCTTAGTTTACTTTATTTTAATTACTCATTTATAAATATGCCTAATAAAACTTTAAACTTAATATAAATAGTTATCAAGCTAATTAAAGATCTCTTTCTATAAGGGTGGAGGTTGGGGAAAGAGTCGGTGGGGTGCATTTAAGTTGGGTTCACGTCCCGCATCCTGGTAACACAATTATGGTTTCTAATTGTGGCTGAAACTCAACAAAATATAACGAATTTATTTGCAGACGAATTCACTAATTGATTTCTATATTAGTTAGATGCTTGATATTATTTTTATGTTCAGAGAAAGTACAGCAATTTTTGTACAATTAATCAATTATACTACATTATAGCTACAGCTCTCTCTATATTAACTTATTATATACGTTAAACACAACAAATCTCGAATATATCCTAAAAATAACGAAAATGTAGACATCCGCATCCGCGGATGTTGAAATCAAACATCCTCATCCGCGGATGTTGAAATCAAACATCCTCATCCGCATCCGCGGATGTGAAAATAATGACATCCGCTACATCACTAGTATGTATGTATGTATGTAAATATATTATGTATGTAATATATATTATGTATGTAATATATATTATGTATGTAATATATATTATGTATGTAATATATATTATGTATGTATATATATTATGTATGTAATATATTTATGTATGTAATATATATTATGTATGTAATATATATTATGTATGTAATATATATTATGTATGTAATATATATTATGTATGTAATATATATTATGTATGTAATATATATTATGTATGTAATATATATTATGTATGTAATATATATTATGTATGTAATATATATTATGTATGTAATATATTTATGTATGTAATATATATTTTATGTATGTAATATTATTATGTATGTATGTAATTATATTATGTATGTATGTAATATATATTATGTCTGTATGTAATATATATTATGTATGTATGTAATATATATTATGTATGTATGTTATATATTATGTATGTATGTAATATATATTATGTATGTATGTAATATATATTATGTATGTATGTAATATATATTATGTATGTATGTAATATATTATGTATGTATGTAATATATATTATGTATGTATGTAATATATATTATGTATGTATGTAATATATATTATGTATGTATGTAATATATATTATGTATGTATGTAATATATATTATGTATGTATGTAATATATATTATGTATGTATGTAATATATATTATGTATGTATGTAATATATATTATGTGTATGTAATATTATGTATGTATGTAATTATATTATGTATGTATGTAATATATATTATGTATGTATGTAATATATATTATGTATGTATGTATATTATTATGTATGTATGTAATATATATTATGTATGTATGTAATATATATTATGTATGTATGTAATATATATTATGTATGTATGTAATATATATTATGTATGTATGTAATATATATTATGTATGTATGTAATATATATTATGTATGTATTATATATAATTTTCTTTTAAATAATATATTTAGTAATTCTGCAGTTAAATACATGACCCCAAGATTCTAGTGAGATTTGTTTCCATTATAATTTGTTTTGTTCAAATCTGATCTTCATTTCTTGTGCAAAATTGCTGAAACGTAACCTAAATTAAGTTTGCGCAAGAAATTAAGGTCAGATTTGAACAAACACGCTAAATTACACCAGAAAAGTATAGATTTGACCCATTATCGTGGGTCAATGTATCTTGCTTCATATTAACCATATTTTTTTTATTTCATACCTCGTGTAGTGTGTAACCTAATTGGTTGTCTAATCGTCAGGTATTACCGTGTTTACACACCTTTTGTGAACAGTGTCTCGTTAATTACACACCACCAGAATCCCTCACACTCACGTGCCCGCTCTGCAGACAGCAATCCATTCTTCCTAAAGATGGGGTGAGCAAAACTTAATAATAATAATGAAAATAATAATAATAATATTTACCTCGCTGTTACAACTTATTTCTCTTCGTAGGTGTCGGGTCTACAGGCAAACCGGTGGCTAAGTGGTATGATGGAAGCCATGAGAACCCCATTAGAAGAGGAACCCTGTTCGAAGTGTGGGCTTAAATCTAGTATGAGTTGCGTGCAGTGTGATCTCGCTCTTTGTACCAAGTGTGCTCATCATCACGAACAAGTAAGTCCCTTGCGCACGCAAACATAGTGTCGTGTATTGCTTAACCTCCTTCGCATCGACAAAGGTTATGTGAAAGAGGGGACCTACAGTCCCGAACCACGGATCGCTACATCTGAACACTGAGAACGGTCACCCACTCCAGCTACTCCACAGACCGAACGGGAAGCGGTGTTGCAACGTGGTCGTATATACAGGGTGTCCCAAAGGCTCTGCTCCATAATGTACTCCATGCATGCCATTAGCTTTTGGAGCAGGACTTCTGGAACACTATATATATATATATAATATATATATATATGGGCTACGTCGTGGCCAATGTCGTAACACCGCTTCCCGGAGGTCAGCGAAGTTAAGCGACATTGGGTCTGGGTAGTAGTTGGATGGGAGACCGTCTTCCGCCCCCAGATTATGTCGCGACCCGTGGTTCGGATCGCACTTAAAGCTATAGGTCCCCTCCGTCATATGACCTTAGATGTTGCGAAGGAGGTTAAAAAACCCCAATAAAAAAAATATATATATATTAGCGAATCGGGCATCGCATGTTTAATCGCGACATTATTGATCACTTTGAACAAAACTTGAGCGGTTGCCAGTTGCTTCATTTTATATTTAAATAAAAAAGAAGGTTGTGTTCATATACATTTACATTGTATTTAATGGCGTTCGTTTGTATTTAATCTCGTACAACGTTTAAAAATATTTAAAATATGAATTAAAAAAAATTACACTATGGATAAAGTTTTTATATGGTCACCTCTGGCAATATTCGTTTTCACACTTTGAGGGGTCCATTGATATTTTATCTGTCAGTTTAATTCTGGTTTCGTGAGAGTGAGTGCCAATTAATGGGTGCCACTTGGTATAGTGCCGCTTTACGAGTTTTAATTGCTGGGCAATTTTCATATTAATTGTTTGGATCACGAAAAGCGTTAATTTTTACTCAAAATTTATATTTTAATCTTTTGACTAATAAATATATATATATATGTGTATATGCAGTTCGGGTTTTTAAGAATAGTATAAATGCATTAATTTAGTAATAATTATCTGGGTATTATAACCATATACATACATACATATCACTCGTGAATAATGAGTCCAATATTTTGCTCTGAGAAGCCCCAGGGTTTGATAAACTCGCCTTTAAGTATTGATTCCACTGTGACGTCACCGATTTTTGTAAGTGGTTGTCAGGGCAAGTTTTAGACCACTCAATTCACGTGCCGTTACTCCATTTTACTTAATTCGTGGATTAACATTATTATAATGCCACGTATATGTGTGTGGTTGAGAGAGAGAGGACCCTATGGCATATATATTATATATATATATATATATATATATATCTATCTATCTCTATCTATCTCTATCTCTATATACAGGGTGTCCGAGAATTATCTGTACAAGTTTTGGCTGTTATTAAAAGTCAACCATGAAGTGTAGAAATTCCAGTGTTGTCCCATTTTACAGAGAATCTCATTAAGTTTTTTCTGATACCAAGTTTTGACAAGTTTTTTTAGAAATTCCAGTGTGTCCGAAAATTATCTGTACAATTTCATCTTTTAATAAAATTCTTGATAACACACGTAAAATTCTTAAACAAGATTATTTAGAATCTGTTTTTTCAAAAGTTTCTTTTATTAAAGTAACGTTGTTACAAACATTCGATATGTGCACCATTAGTGATTCGCAAAACATCCAATCGATAATCCAAATGTTGCCATGTACGCTGCAGCATATCCACATCAATTCGCTCAATAGCAGCTGTGATTCTTGCTTTTAAATCATCAATGTCTGTTACCCGCGTACAAAAAAGAAAAAACTTGTCAAAACTTGTTATCGGAAAAAACTTAGTTTCTCTGTAAAATGGGACAACACTGGAATTTCTACACTTCATGGTTGACTTTTAATAACAGCCAAAAATTGTACAGATAATTCTCGGACACCCTGTGTATATATATTATATATATATAATCTGAAAAGTCACTGCCTATTTTTAAATTGTTATTGTTCCTAAACGAAAATGGATATGAAAACATTTCTTTAACTGAAATGATGCATATTTCTTACCGTTTACTTTATCACAAAATTTGAAAGCTTTGTATTAGATTTAAAGTTCAACGTAAGCTCCAGTATTGTTCACATACTTCCGTAACCTGAGTGGAAAATGCTGGAAAATTGCTCTTTATGCAAGATGGGGCTCCACCACATTTTGCATAAACTGTTCGTGATTGGTTAGATAACCACTTCTCCGGATGGTGGTTAGGTCGTCGAGGGTCAACGAAATGGCCCGCTCAAAGTAGTCCAGATTTAACGCTATGCGACTTCTTTCCGTGCGGCTGGGGCCAAAGAAGTAGTAGTAGTTTATGAATCAAAACCGAAGATCATTGGTGAAGTTGAAAACAAAATTCGTGATGTTCTTGGTAATGTACCGCGTGACTTCTTGAGAAAATCTGTTGAAATTGTACTGGTAACGTCACGGAAGTGCGTGGACAATGCTGGAGCCTATGTTGAATTTTAACTTTATTACAAAATTGAAAAATTTTAATACAAAGTAAACTGTAATAAATAAGCTTCATTTCTGTTAAAGAAATGGTTTTTATATCCCTTTTTTGTTAAGGAGCAATAAGAATTTAAAAATAGGAAGCGACTTTTTAAGACACGCTGTGTGTGTATATACATACTGTAGTCTAGCATGAGTAATATTTAGTAATCTAGGATTAAAGACGCATTACTCGTAATTGTTTAGTTCTTATCTCTGGTGTATAATATTGGTTTCTTTGTATGGTATTGGTATAATACCTTCAGTAATGACCTCTTATTTGTTATATAATGATAATTTAAGATTAATACATACCTTAATTATTAATAATACTTATTCATGATTTATTTATTAATAATGGTTTTATTTTTAATAAGAGCCCAGTAAAGCCTAAAGCTTAAGGGCCAAATTAAATAAAATAAATAGTCCAGCTTCACAGTTATCATGTCGTAAAACCAGCGCGTTTATTTTATTATTAATAAGGGTTATTCAAATAAAAAAATCGTATGTTTTTGTTTCGAGAGGTGAGACACCTTCAATATCTTAATACCTGATAAAAAAATTAAACCCATAATTTTAAATTCATAAAAAATGTATTTAATTTTTTACTTAATAATTATTATTATTAATTAATTATTAAAGAAAAGAAATGTAAAAGTCCCTGATTTCGTTTTTAATGAAATATCTTTTAACAAAACCGCGTTATTCGAAAATGTTTTTTACCCTGTCGGTTTTGCATTTTGCCCATACGTCGACCACGTACCCACTACCCACGTTATGCGTCTGTGAACCGTCGTGTCGGGATTAGGTAACCTTAGTTTCGTGCCAAAGCGTCTCGAGAGTCCGTTTGATTCTGGCACTGAGATTGATTCCGTTGAAAAGGTGGTGAGAGGCGCGCACTCCTTTCATTTCTGTCGTGCTCCAACCAAAGGTGGAAATTATATGTTAGATTTACGTTCCTCGTTTTACCATTTTCTCAAAGAATTATGTAACGCGCGATAGCTACTGTACAAATTATTTTTAAAATAGATGACGCGCGTTTTATAAGTTAAGCTTTTTAAATCGGATGTTAAGGGGTTCCAAAAAAACCTTAGCCCCCCCATTTGCAGCTTACATGTTTACTTATATCGAAATAGTTTTTAGTGATTATAAAAATATATAAAATTCTTTATTTTAGGTATTAAAATTACTCTAGATGATAGTGATAATATAATGGCTTCTCAATTAATTGGTGATTCGGAGAGGCAATGTGAAATGGATACAACCAAATCTGGGCGCCCAAATTTGCCACTTTCTCAGGAAACAAAGGACATCATTGAAAGCGGTACGCGTAAGCGGAAGAACAGCTGTGCTAAACTTTCTAGAGAGATCAAAGTGTTGAGAGGAAAGATCGTTAGTGGTGAGATCATTCGACTGTACCGTCATAGGCAAGGTTTAAAGCCTTGGTATGAACTTCCAAAGCTAAGAAAAACTCAACTCAACATCGATGACAGAATGTGGTTTGCCCATTATCTTGAAGATTGTGATGTGGATGATTTCATGCATTTAGCTGTCTCCGATGAATTTTTTGTTTACGTAACACGTCGGCCTAACTACCAAAATGATCGAGTGTGGGCCACAACACCAGATGAAATCGATGACAATGAACATTATCGCGAATTATTAAAATGTCCAGACTGTGTTGGTGTGTTTATTTTGTTCACTGCAAAGAAGCTCATGTGGGTGCTGAAGCCAAATGGTCAGAGTTGGGATGGACAGTATTTTCGTGATATTATTCTATCCCAGCATGTCATTCCTTTTCTAAGAAACCCAAACAATGTTATGGATGTTGATCAGGTCACACTTCTGCACGATAAGGCCCCATGCTTTAAGGCATTAGCCACTCAACAGTTGTTGCGGAACCATGAGATCGATTTCTTTGGAAATGAAGAATGGCCAGGAAATTCTCCTGACCTGAACGTCCGTGAACACACTGGATCAGTTATAAAGGACAAGGTTGAATGTGTGTCGTTTGAAGAACCTGCAGCAAATCGATTTTCGAACGATACAATGACGCAACACATTGAAACTGTTTTAGCAAATTTGCGTAACGATCAAGATCTATTCACGTCACTTTTGGCAAGCTACCCAAAGCGAATTCAGGCTGTCTTGGAAGCCAATGGCGGGAACACCAAGTTTTAATTGTTTCTCATTAAATGCACGATTAAATTCTTTTTTGTAAGGTATGTTTAGTTTTACTGTACCTCTAATGGTTTAGGCCATGGGCAGGGGGGGGCTAAGGTTTATTGGAGCCCCGTATTAGGGCTTTTTTTTTTAATTGATGGTTAACAGTACAGAATATAACTTTTTAACTTCGATTTTGTTCTTCACTAATTAATTTCAATTTTGACTTGATTTAATATAAATTTAATTAAAAAAAAAAAAGTCAAAATTCGAGGGTCAAAGTATAAATGTAGAATAAATGGTGTTAATCAAAATTCCATTCAAGATTTGCGTTTAGGTTCGAATGAATCGATTTAGAAAATTTTCCAATTTTGATAAATCCTATTTGAAAATAGGAAGGAAAATCGTAGGACGAAAATACTACTTTCCGAAACGGATATTTGCGAACGTTAATTATTCTATTTTACGTTCGTACGCCTTCCCCTTAACTATTATCATTGTTACGTAGGATTCTGGGAGTGAGTGTCACAGCGTGGTCAGTTTGGAGGATTGTTCTTCTCGCGTGTCCTCTGGCGACCCCTTCACAACGGATGAGACGACTACGCTTTATTGCCCATCTCACGCGGGTAAGATCGAAGCTCGGTCAAACAGGACGCAAAAACATCGTATGAGGCAGTTTGATTTCCACTTTGTCTTTGGAAATCATAGACATTATCATTATAACAATTAAACTTAAATATTCCAGGCTTAAATCCCTGAAATTAAGCGGATCTAGTATAAGTTATGTGTAAACATTGGCTGTTATTATTATATTATTATTATGATGATGATTTTGAATATGGGCATAATTCATGCCTAAACTCTGTTATCGGAAGACCCGTATTTTCTTACTGCAGGACAAACGTTGCGGTTTTACTGCCGTAATTGCGAGACTGCGGTGTGTAGCAGTTGTACGGATATCGAACACCGCAGCCACACCACAATGCGGTTAAACGATGCAGTTGACGACCAGAAAATGGACCTCCAGCGCTTAATCGATAAAGTCACACTGCAGGTACTCTCTTTTTCTCTCTATCTAGACCAGGGTGTTCACCCCCCTTTTGGGGAACTGAATTGCTCTTAAACTTTAAGGAAGAGTGATCTACCGAGTTCTGACCGTACTCAACTGCCTCGCATCTTCTTCACCTCTTCTTCACCTCTTCCTCTTCCCACTTTCACACATAATTACGATCATGTCCTAAATTGTAAGAAAGGACAAAATTACGAATTTTACGAAATGAGGATCTATTCTTAGAGTAATTTTTAAAATCTTAATTAAGAAATTAGATTCAGTTACAATTACTTAAGAATTCTTTATTTTTACATTTTCTTTTCATTTTTATCATCATTTTGTGTAATTTTTTAAATTTTGGGGAAAATGATACCAATTTGTGCCTCGTGATCGACCGTTTGGGCATCCTGGATCTAAACTATTTGATAATGATTGTGATGTAAAGATTTGCGCAATGTATACGCTATACAGTCGATTCAGAGAGTCGTACTTTGAAACTCCTTACCTGTAAATACGAAACTTATAGTTTAGGACATGGCTTTTTAGTTGACTGTAGGACAAATGGATTGATTGATTGATTGATTGATTTATTGATTGATTTCGCCTCGCCTATCGACCGTTTCAGTTGCCGTACATGAAGGAGGCTTTGTGCGACCTCTCTGACGTCACGGGGCAACTAGAAGTTAATAAGGAGGAGGCCGAAAATGAGGTCAGGAATTGTTTCCGTGACCTTCACGACCTCTTAGATCAGAGACAGACCGAACTCTTAAACAGCCTCAACAGTCACGTGACCCTCAAGAAAAATACCATCGGTGAGTGTGGGAACGAACAAAAATGGAGTCATTTGTTTGTTAAGGTTAGGTTAAGATGGGATTCGGTTATAAAATTTTAAACCACCAAATTGGGTATAGTATTTTTTTGTCCACTGATAAATGTATCTTCCGCGTCTTTATCCATTGTATACAAATAAATGCCCCATACACCCTTTCTAGAAACGCAGCGTGACGAGTTGGAACGTTGGGTATCGGGCGTGGAGAGTTGTTGCGAGTATGTTGAAAAGACTCTTCCAGACCTTCCACCGATGGAGGTTGTGTTGATGAAGAATCAAATGGGAGAAAAATTACTCACTTACGTCGAAGTCGAATTCCCGCCCATACCCAGGGAAAATGCCAATATTGAGTGAGTTTTTACGGCTTAAAAAGACCAACATATTGAGTTTGTTATAGGCCGCGGCGTGTCTTATACGTTATTATACGTATGTTGCCATTTGCTTTCTTTAAAATTTCAATGAAGTAATTTGTGGTCAGTATTTCGAACACACCCCTCGGAAAAAAGAACAACAACAACAAGAAGAACAACAACAACAACAACAACAACAGGAGACAAAATATAATGTCATCTGTATTTGTGTGAATAATAATAGGAAAACTCGTTAAATGACTTGGTATGGGTGGGTTCATTGTCAAAATTTCTTTCCACTGGATGGGTATTTGAGCACGATGCCATCTCGTAGTTTATGTACGTCGCGTTTTAGATGGCTTGCGTGAAAGGTAGTTATTGAAATCCGTTAAAAACTAAGAATTGCTTCATTGCATAAACATGATTCGGGTCAATATAAAGTGATCAAAGTATTTTCATGGTTTCGGGTAAGGTAGGGTATGAATTTCTTTTTTCTCTGTCTGGATTATGAGCCCACCACTGAAATAAGATTTGGTAAAATTCCAGAATCCAAGGTCGATAATTACCAACCTACCCTACCCTAACAGTGTATTGTGAGCTCTGTCTCTGAACTGTCTGGATTATGGAATTTTGCCCGAGATATTTGTGACCTTTCTTCCTCGTGTATTTTGTGCATAACATTAACATTAGTTACATCTGGATACCCTGTTTATCCACGAGGAGGAGGAGGAGAGATGGGGGAATAGGTGAGTGACCGAGAGAATCACGTGACTCCAACTCATCTCGAAGGTGGAAGTCAAACTCGGACCTAATTTAAATAAATAGCGTTGATTTGGTTCTATTTTGTGACTTCCGTGATTCGTCACAGATTCGTGGTTGGGAACATCGACCCTTTGAAGAACGCGTTCAAACATGTCGGAAGAATCCAAACGAACAGCGCCGTTTCGCAACAGACAACAGCCATTGGAGATGCGCTCAAAAAGGTGTGTAGGGTCCCCCCCCCAGTACAATCGTTCAGGAAAGTGAACGATGTTCTTTGTTTGTGGTTCTATTGAGAGAACGATGTAGTATTTTTTTTGTTGCAGATTTATGTGGGTCGTCAGAGTGTGATTACGATAGTGACTAGAGATCACAAAGGCGCTCGGATCAAAACTGGAGGTGTCGAGATCAAAGCGACGATGAACAAAACGACTTTGAAGAACGGTCACCATCATCATCACGCCACAAACGGTGAAACGAAGGTGTGTAAAACCATCGTTCACTAGACATTTTTGGCGAAGTTGACATGGTGTTCGTTGCGGATGAAGAATGTAATGTTGTTTAACCTCCTTCGCAACATCAAAGATCATATGATGGAGGGGACCTACAGCTTTACGTGGGATCCGAATCACGTGTCGCTACATAGTCTGGACGCAGAGGACGGCCTCCCATCCAGTTACCCCCCAGACCCAGTGTCGCTTAATTTTGCTGATTGATGGGAATTGGTGTTACGACAGAGTCCACGACGTAGACCTGTGGATGATGAAGTACGTACATATGTTATCTAAGAACCCATTTCCCATGAGATGGGCATGACGCTTGAACTTCGGGACCGAAGGCACTCCAGTCAGGTGTGCGCGCACGCACACGAAAAGATATACAGGGATCACCATCGGGAATAAGGTACCACCCTGAACTCAAAGATATGAATAAGGAGGTGCAACTGTAAGTTATGCGACAGTTGGAACCTGTATTTCACTGAGGCATCTTTTAGCGTCATTTTTACTTCGCATTTACGCTTCACTTAGAATCTACAACAGTTTCAAAGTGTGGTAACATCGAAACCTTTATTGGCGTAGTTATAATGAGGTTGTTTAATTTCATTCGCAACGTCTAAGGTCATACAACGGAGGGGACCCGCAATTTTACAGTGGAATTTGAACTACGGATCGCTACATAATCAGGAGGTAGAAGACAGTCTCTCTCTCTCTCTCTCTCTCTCTCTCTCATCCAATTATTACCCAGTTCCAATGTCGCTTAACTTAAGTGATAACGGGAAGCGGTGTTACGACATTGGCTACTCTTTTATTGGCATTGTAAAATGTTAACTTTCCTCGTAAGGACCAGCCGGTCTGTTACTGTTTGGTGTCCTTTTTATGCATTTTAAAAGATAATGATTGCGTAGTCAGCGATTGTTTCAATCGCTATATTGCTCCCATTAAGTAAGAAAAATTTTCACCTTTAAGAGATTATTTTTACTACAATTTAAAAACTCGTAATTATTATTATTAGAGCTCCGGCCAGCTCAGTGGTTACTGTGTTGGACTCTGGGCAGCGAAGCTATGAATTGGCTCCCGGCTGTTGGCACTGGGTTGGATTCAACCGGCCCCTTACCCCTGTCAATGTTCGGGCTCAGATGACCCTGGGGGCACATACACCCCAACAGGGTGGCGAAATAAGTTTCGGATGTTGCCCGTTTTGCCTAATTATTATGTCAAATTTTTATGTGCCACCTAAGTCATTTCACCAAATTATTGGGTCCAAAACGGCACAAATAAGTAATTGTAATAGTTAATGGGGAAGTACCCGCGTGAGATTATTATTATTATTATTATTTCCGGCGAATTTTTCGGAAAAAGTACGTATTACTACTGTAAATTTACAAATATCTAATACTAATTACAGTACGAACTTATAGCTGTGTATATGGAAAGTTTGAAATTGTAGATCCTTTAAATTCATGGTTCAATTTGTGCAGGAAGTTTTGGTTATGAAAATGAAGGACGCATCCATGTTACTCAAGCTCGAAACACAAAATTGAGTTGCTGCTTTCATCTAAAATGCGAACAAAATGCTATTGTCTCTAAAATGCAAACCAAGGAGACGCATTTACGATGATGAACAGTAAGACTAATTTGAGAGAGAAATATTGTTTCTTAGTCTGGTTAGTGCGTTGACCATCTATACACTTTACAGTGATGCTGCCAGCTGCTCATACCCTGCTTAGGCACGGTATATAGTGGTGTCATCAGGATTGTTAATAAAAATTTCTATCGTTGCAGGTGTCTCCTGGAAGTACTCGGTGCAACAGTCGAGCGGATACGAGTGACATTCAAGTGCTGGACTTGAACAATGGCACTTATGAAGTGTTCTTCACCGTCCAGTCCATTGGCACTTACACCCTATCGCTATTCCTGTATGGGAATCACATCAGTGCCAGTCCTTTCACAATGGAAGCCCGCATGCCTGATGCTGATGCCCAGAGCGAAGGAAGTAGTGCCAACCGTGATCAGACGCCCGTAATTAAGAGACAAACCTCTAGGTCCACGCAGGTAAATTACTCGGGTCATCAGGTCACGGTTCGAAGCCTGTTAAAGGAAAAAGCCAATAATTAGTACTAGAGTATTTAGCTCTGGATCTTGTCACCTTGTCATAGGGTGGGCCTTCAAGGGGGCGGGAGGGGAGGGGCAAACTAAAGTAAAGTAAGTAAAGTTTTGTATAATAGGAAAGGGACCAGCCATTAATGGTTGGAGAACCTTTTTACTTTATTCACTAACTTTCCATCTTTGCAGGCGACGAGGAAAGTGTCCGGGGCTTCGAACGCGCGTCCTCCGTCGCAGAAGTCGTCGTGTTCGCGGAGGACGCTCAAGGAACCTCTGGAGGACGACCTTATCCTGAAAGTTGGGAGGAGAGGTCGCAACAGAGGGGAGTTCGTCAACCCTCAGGTGAAGCCTCTTCACGATCCTTCATCTTCCATTATCACTATTATTCTTTCACCTTCATTTTCACATTCACCTCTTAGTAAAGGTAAACCTTAAAAGGGAAATAGAAAAAGTTTTTCAAAAGTGAAAGTGAAGCTTTAATTTTGGAATTGACCTTCTAATAACCGGATTGAACTTCCCTCAAATAAGGAAGGTATTATAACCTCGCCTCGGTGGTGTAGTGGTTAGCGTCGCTGACTACGAATCCATCGGCCCCGGGATCGAGACCCAGTGACGGCAGGCGGCGCGCAACAAAACCCAGCTGTTCATCCTTCCATACAATAAAAATTGGTTGGTAAATAAATGGGTAGCCTAGTGGTTAAGACGCTAGGCTGCTGGTCGGGTGTGGTTCGGATTCCACGTTAAACTGTAGGTCTAAGGTGGAGTGACAAGCTCGACCTTCGTCAGAATGAACAATTCGGGCGGAAGCAAAACCAACGTATTAACAGATTCAATAATGAAGAGGAGCACCAAAGCTCTAAATATTTATTGTGGCTTTACAACGTTTCGGAATTTGTTTCTACACTGGTGGTGGAAGAAGCAGATTCCGAAAAGTTTGTAAATAAAGTTTGTTGAAATGCTTGAACCTTTTGGTGTTCCTCTTCAGTATTGGACTGAGGTTCCCAAGGAACAGAACTTCCAATAAAACCATTAGTTTTAAGTAGAGAGAGTCACCCACGCTGTAACAGAACCCATTGTTCACATGGTTTTTCTTCTCTTGTTGTAAGAAACGGTTGGCTCTTTCCTAAGTCCGTCATTCAAGGTTAATTCGAAACTTAGTGATGCCACAGCTCTGCGGTTGACAACTTGTTCGAGTAAATTAAGTCGTGAAAACCCATAAAGTTCGCATAAATCAGTTCAGTCAATAATGACGTTCTTTTCAGGGTATTTGTTACTCCTCCGTGAAGGATGGTAGAATCGTCGTTGCCGACTCCAACAATCAGTGCGTCCAAGTTTTCAGTTTATCTGGAGAATGCAAAGTAAAGTAGGTGTTCCTTCTCTTTTCATTCGACATCTCATTTTCCTTCATCTTTCCTTCGTCATAGTCGAACTCACCTTCGTTTATTCTCCAGATTCGGAGCTCGTGGGCGCAATGCGGGTCAGCTTCAGCGGCCTACTGGGGTAGCTGCCCTCCCCAATGGGCATTACGCTGTGGCGGATTATGAGAACCGATGGGTATCAGTCTTTGAACCATCGGGAAAATACGTCAGCAGAATTGGGCATGGAAAGTTGCTGGGTATGTTTCAGTGGTAAATTTGTTGTGGGCATGCAGTGCCCAAAGCGGAATATAAAAATCTAGTTTTTGAAGAACTTCCATTATGTAGATTTTAAAAAGCTACTCTTCCATTGACAAACGGTAACAAAGTTTCCATTTTCATTTTTTACAATAAAGGAGTCTCCTCTTTTTTTTTACTCAGGTCCCAAGGGTATGTGCGTGAACCACGAGGGGCATATTATCGTGGTGGACAATAAGGCCTCCTGCATCTTCATCTTCCATCCATCCGGGAAATTTCTCAAAAAGTTCGGGAACAGGATTCTGGAGGGGTACAACTTTGCGGGTCCACACTTTTGTTCAGTTAACAGCAAAGGGGACATCTGCATCACGGATTTCCATAACCACTGCGTCAGGGTAGGTTACAGTTATTCTCTCAAACATTGATAAGCATATATATATATATTAGGGGTGCACCGATTAATCGGTATCAGCACCTGGCATGCCGATTAATCGGCATTTTGCCGATATTAGGAAAATAAGCGGCATGGCCGATTAATCGGCATGCCAGGTGCCGATACCGATTAATCGGTGCACCCCTAATATATATATGTGTGTGTGATATTGGTATCCTCTTAATAAATGTTCCAGGTCTTTACGTCGGAGGGCATTGCTAAGTTTACATTCGGGACCAATGGTGAAGGGAACGGTCAGTTCAATGCTCCAACTGGAATTGCGGTCGATACCAATGACAATATTATAGTCGCTGATTGGGGCAATTCAAGAATTCAGGTAAGATATCGGCTTCCTTTATAATCTGATTCCTACGTTGTGTCCTCTTTCCGTCGATCAGCGAAGTTACGCGACAGTGGGTCTGGGGAGTAGTTGGATGTGAGACTGCCCTCCGCGTTCAGATTATATAGTGACCCGTGGTTCGGATTCCACGTAAAGTTGTATGTTCCCCTCCGTCATATGACCTTTGATATTGCGAAGGGGATTAAACAACTCCGCTTTAGGGGTCGGGTTATAATAATGGCGAGGGAGCAGATTAAATAGTTGGAGAGTAGGTGGGATACAACGAGAAAAGATCCATAATTTTGTATTAGCGTTTAAGGCCCACTTGGTAACACTACTCCAGACTTAGCACTTTCCTGCTTTTCATAGACTACATACACTGAGCGGCAGAAAAATCGGCCCACTTGGAATATCGCGTAAAGCAAAAAAGTGGGCAAGCTTCTCTTTATAAAAGTTTTAAAATTCGAAAAAAAATATTCTTAGAGGCAACGAAATAACGAGACAAAACAACGTCAGCTGCGAACACATTAGCTGTAACGAATTTTCGACTTCTTTTAAGAATTCGACAGTATGACATTAAGTTGCTCTTAGACTGCTAGTGCCACTTTTTTCCTTCCACTAGTGGCAGTAGGCATTTGCGTTTAGTAACAGACTTCTAATTCATTTGTTTCAAAATTGGACATTTACAATTGATTTGAGTGCCGTGAACGTCGCAAGAATTGTCGCCCTAATTGAAAATGGTCGGAGCCAGCGTTACGTCGCTGATGCGCTAGGAATTCCAAGAACAACGGTTCGACGTGTCTACCAACGTTATGTGGAGACAGGAGAGTACACCAGAAAACCAGGATCTAGAAGATCGCGCTGCACATCTGCCCGTGACAATCGTTTCATCGTCCTTAGTGCTTTGCGAGATTGTCGCTTGATTGCCACAAACGTCCGCAATGAGCTGGAAAGGTCTCGAGACGTCAGTGTATCGGAGCCAACCGTTAGAAGGAGACGACTTGTGGAAAGTGGCTTACGTGCTAGAACGTCCAGCATTGAGCCCAGAATTGCTCCCACACCACCGCAATGCTCGTCTTGCTTTCGCTCGTGAGCATGTTAATTGGACTCCTCCAAAAGCAACTCTCTCCGTAAAAGTGCACGGGGCGAATCTTTCTCCTGTTCGTCTCCACTCTCTTTCCCGTCCAGCGGATGTTCGAAGATTAAATCTTAATTCGTCCGTGAACAATACTTGTCCCCATTGAACTATAGTCCAATTGATATGCTCACGAGCGAAAGCAAGACGAGCATTGCAGTGGTGTGGGAGAAATTCTGGGTTCATTGCTGGACGTTCTAGCACGTAAGCCACTTAACATAAGTCTCCTCCTAACGGTTGGCTCCGATACAGTGACGTTTCGAGACCTTTCCAGCTCATTGCGGACGTTTATGGCAATCAAGCGACGATCTCGCAAAACACTAAAGACGATGAAACGATCGTCACGGGCAGATGTGCAGCGCGATCTTCCAGATCCTGGTCTTCGGGTGTACTCTCCTGTCTCCACATAACGTTGGTAGACACGTCGAACCGTTGTTCTTGGAATTCCTAGCGCATCGGCGACGTAAGGCTGGCTCCGACCATCTTCAATTAGGGCGACGACTCTTGCGACGTTCACGGCACTCAAATCCATTGTAAATGTCCAATTCTGAAACAAAAGAATTGGAAGTCTATCTGTTACTAAACGCAAATGCCTACTGCTACTAGTGGAAGAAAAAAGTGGCACTAGCACTCTAAGAGCAACTGAATGTCAGACTGTCGAATTCTTAAAAGAAGTCGAACATTCGTTACAGCTAGTGTGTTCGCAGCTGACGTTTTGTCTCATTATTTGGTTGCCCCATAGACTATATTTTCGAATTTTAAAACTTTTATAAAGAGAAATTTGCCCACTTTTTTGCTTTTCGCGGTATTCCAAGTGGGCCGATTTTTCTGCCGCTCAGTGTATTTATAACACTAAACTAGTTACAGGGGAAGGATGACGTGTCAAATAGAACCAACCTTGCGTGAAGCTCGTTTTAAACATCGTAAAAGGGGCTCGGTGCAGTAATTTCGTTTATTACTTAAAATTAGGTTCTTTATACGACTGAAGGCATTTTAATTGGAGATATAAAACTGATGGGGCCCTGCTGCACAACCTGACAGTTATTCACATTACACCTTCTCATTTCATTCACCCATTCTTCCTCAGCATGGTGGTGGTGGTGGTGTACAATAGGCTGAATAGAAGGCAAATTTTCATTTCCAGGTTTTAGCCACTGGTCCATTCCACCATAAAGTTGATTGTGCAAGACCTTTCAGTGAAACTTATGTTGGTAAATCAGCCGGGTTTTGAGTGCCTGGACATTGATTCTATTGCTTTGAATCTGTGTGTGCTTGAATTTCCTCCACCCTATTGACAACAAATGGTTTCCAATTTCTTGCCTGGCTTCTTAACCAGTGCCAAACTATCTATAGTGGAGTCTGTCCAGTGTCCACTAATAGCTTGGAGTTTCACAAAGATCCCGAGAGTCTTGCACAGTAACTGCACCCATCAACTCCAACTTTTGAATTGAAAGCCTTTTCAAAGGTGCTACTCTGCTCTTTGCAGCAACCAACTGTCAACTTATTTTCTTTTTAAATCTACCTCGTGTATACATGCAAGTTGCATAGGCTTCCTCACTTGCATCACAAAAGATATGCAGCTCCAAAATTATCTGGGCTACTGTTCAACTCTACAAAGTACCACCTTGGGATATTAATGTTCCGAAGATTTGCACTCTCCTTGAATCAGTCTTTCCACTTTACCAGCGTATGATCAGCTCGCTCTTGATTCCAACCAAGCCCAACTTCCACAGGCTCTAAAACCAAATTTTAGACCTTATCACAAATGGAGCCAGAAATCCAAGAGGATCAAACACATTTGAAGCCAATCTGATAGCTGTACGTTTTGTCCGCCTTGTCTCACTCTCAGCCACCTCTACCAAAGGCCTCCCATTGAAGGTAAACGAATCCGCTCCTTGCTGTCAAACGCTGCCTCGCACTTTTGCTTGTATTGCACACACTTCCTTGGTACCGGAATCCTCAACACTTTCTGCCTCATCGGGTCCTACACAGGACTGACTCAAACTGCTATAACTGAGAATGATTGGTCTACCATTTTCTAAGCTCCATACCAGCATCAATCATTATAGCTCTAGCCCCCATGAATATGTTTAACCACTTCTGTATCATTCACCGAACACAGCAAATGATCAACATTAATAGCAGCAGTGGGGTAGACTTCGGAATATTTCTTAAAATGGTGCTGTATAGCTGTCAAAAGAAACGTGTTAGAGCTGAGGCCGAACAACATTGATTAATTCTGTACATTTGAACCTTGAGTACATTTTTCAACGAGGTCTTTGGTATCTACCCATAGATACCTTATTGCATTTTTGCCCTCTGGCAAAAAAAGTTTACAATGCTACTCTACCAAACCTGAATCTAAGTAATAAAGGAGAGTAACTCTACACTTAAATTTGGCTCAATAACCAAACAGTCGTTCAAGGACACACCATGTTTGTCCTTGGCTGAGCCATCAAAAACTACCCTCCCCATCTCATCTTGCACCCTTTCAGCATAACTCTTCCTGACATAGCGTAGGATGTTAACATCTTTTCATAGCCAGAGCAAGGAAGTCTCTGATGTCTTATTAGCTAGCTGAAAGTTAGAGCTTGGTTTACAGGAATCCTTTCAAGGACTCCTGTAAACCAGGATGCCAATGTACGAAACGCTTTCAAATGCCTTTACAAACCATTGTTGTTCTCAATAGTAACCAATAGCTACCAATGGAGCATCTAGTGTAGCTTGCTTTCAGTAGCAATGAGACCTAGTTCCAATTTCAAATTCATCATGTAACTGTCGTAACTGATATAATTGGGATTATTAACAGGAGATGTAGTTAAAAGTTTGCGGAGTTGGCTTTTAATTAGGATCTCCGGCTTACCAAACCCTTTCTTTAACATATCCCAAGACACAATTATCCTCTGTTAAAGCTAGTTCTGCTATTGCTTTCCCCGCCTTCACTTCCAAGAGGGATTGCGAGTAATTAAGTTTTCCACTGCACTCAATGCCAAACTGAAATGAACAGCTGATTGAAAACTATCTGCCCATCCTTGAATACTCCCAGGAAATGGTTTGAGTACAAGCCTCGGTAATTGAACTGCATATCTGTCACCCTTAACTTTATTAATAATGCTTGTTGATGGTTGTTTCATTATCAAACCTGGTCTCTAACTGTACAGAACTGCTAAACTCTTTTGCTCTGTGGCTTGCCTCAGTTATGTCATCAATATATTATATAGCAATTAATTTTATCTTCTCCCTGATCCCCTACCATAAGCGTCTTAATCCCAATATTTACCCCCTCAAAAGCAACCTTTTTCGTTTCTAATATGGAAAGTTGTTCAGTCACTAAGCTTAAATTCTCTCGCTCTCTGGCAGAATTTGTAGTGGCAATAACCTTTGTAATTTGCCCTTTATACCCTTGTTTCTGAACTGAACATCCATCTTAAATGCAAATAGACAACTGGTCTCTTTGCCAGATAAGCTAAATTGATCCAAAAATACCTAACCAACTGGCCCAAAATTAGAGCTTTGCCTTCTGCTATTCGTAAAACCTCAACGGCCTAACTCACGCTGCAACAATCATGTATTTCGACTACCAAAAACTGAATAGCAATAGAGCTCTCAATATAGCAACAACCTAACAGCTGCTCTCAACAAAGGAATAGGAGGGATGCTGCCGGCATCCAAAATTAATGGCACAAGAGACCAAAATGTTGGTCCTACCATAAATGACAATCAATTTTTCACTAACCTTGCTTTTATGAGATGTATAGGTTATATATATATTATATATATATATATACACAAGTAATACTGCATTAATCATATTAGTTATATCGCTCTGGGATAACAATGGCTCTTCTACATTTTCTAACAGCTTTTGCTCCTTCCTTCTTCAGGTGTTCGACAGTCAGGGTTCCTTCCTGTCCTTTGTGAACACCTTGGCGGATCCCTTGTACGGTCCCCAAGGCTTGGCTCTCACCGCGGAGGGACATATCGTGGTGGCAGACTCTGGAAATCACTGTTTCAAAGTCTACAAGTATCTGCAGTGAAGCGGAAACAAAAAATATTTAGTAACTGTAACTATTATAGTACATCAAATGTTATTTTAGTTATAAAACAATTTATAATGTTTAGCACATACTGTTATCATAACCTTAGTTTTTCTGTTGTCTTATAACAATTACTTTTCAGATGAGAAAAGTAAATTTAAGCTCTAAATTTGTTTACTTTTTCTCTTAACCGAGAACAAAATTTGTTATTTATGTATAAATTTTCAATTACTAAAATTTCTCCAAATTGTACATTATTGAACTTTCACTATTTTGTTATTATTAAGAACTATATTTAAGTTTAAGGTCCAAATTCTTATATTTTTATATTAATTTTGGTATAGGCCATTAATAGGTTCAGGTTTGTATAGGATAATCTATAACTGCTAATGCTTTATGCATAGCTTACTAACAGCTAATATGTAGACATTCCTATACGAGTTAAAACATAGTACGTTTGTATATTATCAATTTTAGTTCATTATCCTATATTACGCTTCCGTTCATAGAAATTGTTGGTGTGTTTCGATAGGGATAATTGTGTAGTCCTGTTACCCGTAATGCTTTTACCTTAACATCGTAGTCAATGAACGTTCTGAGATTTTTTCACATGAGAAACTTAGTGATTATTATTATTATCCGTTATGTTCCTTTAATTTTGTATCATTTAAATGTATACACTTCAATAGTAAGTAGGTATATTGCTCACTTTTATATAGCCTTCTGAAATATATTCAAGAGAAGTCTATTGTAATCTGGAAATTATTCACAATGCATAAATAGACTTTTATTTTTCCTTGAGTAAAGGAAGCCAATATTATTAGTGTACAATGATTTTTGGAAGCCTACCTTCATGTGGTTTGATTTAATAGGCTATTAGGCATAAATAAATAAATATATATATATATATATATATATATATATATATATATATATATATATATATATATATATATATATATACACGGTGAACCAAAAGTAGGTGGACAGTAGGTTGAATACGGTTTGTGTTATATTATATTATAACTATGGTGTTCATTATAACTATGGTGTTTGTGTTATATTATATTAAATATTATAACTAAATTTATTTAAATTTTATTTTGTATTATAGTATACAAAAAAATTAAATATGTATTCTCAAAATAAACGTTATCATTTACTGTCCACCTACATTTGGTTCACCCTATATATGACAAAAAATGGCCTACCTTTTTTAAGTTACAGAGCGACATCTTAGAAAAGTGTAAGGTCGTAGATAGAAAAAAAGTTATTTTTAGTTTTTCTTTACTATGCATTATAAATTTAAGTTAAATGCATTATAAATTTAAGTTGAAAGATACTAATTTCTTTATTTTGAATTATATGTTAACATTCTTGTTTATATTGTGACAATTAATTTGTTTTAACTAGTCTCATATCACTATTAGTCGTTTCAAATACTAATTAAATTTTACCTTTGCTAATATTACAGGTATTTGCATTTTCATATGATATGCTTTTTGAATAGAAACATGGGATTGGGACTCATTTTGCTTCATTACTTTCATTCCAAATTGAGAAGTTTTGCGGAAATTTACCAGGTCTCGTGCGTCACTTTTAAAGTTAAAATGTTAGTTTCAGATCTGGTGTCATCATTTTTAGATTAATAGTACCATTAGATGGGGGGAATTTGAAATTTTCTATAGAATTTGGGGTCGCTTCACTCCACATTTCAGAATCTGTACGTTGCTTCTGCCAAACTTCTCATTCCGGCTTTCAGCCAATCATTAGCTCAAGGGGTGAGAGTCAGAGACGTTAGATTGGGTGCTCGACTAAAATGAAGTTACGAAATCATCATCGGAATGCGACTCTGTATTAAATGTGCCTAACCCGCGTTATATCTTAATATATTAACTTTCCTTATATAAATCTTATATAAGGAGGCAATACCAAAAATCTACCTAATACCTCGTCTGTTAACGCTGCGGATTTTCAATCGCAATTTTTCATATATCCGAGCGATAAACAGTTAAGCTGATAAAAGAAAATGGAAAATGCCGAGTTTTAATTGCCATCCGAAATATTTGTGTTTGTCATTAAAATTCATCATTTTCCATTTTCTTTTCCTACCTTATCAGCTGTTTAACTCGTTAGGTGTATTGAATGGCTTTAACAGAGTAGGTATGGGTAGATTTTGGCAATACCATCTATTAAATGCATAACTTATTATTAATACTCATTTGCACTGATTGGTATAACTATATTAATAATAATAGTGTGTCCCGTAAGTCAATGTAGGATTAAATGAAATCCTACACTGACTTGCGGGATGCCTCCTATGTAACAAGGCAACTACTTGATAATTTATATTGTAAAAAAAAAAAACTTTCATATATTTTTCTTTTCATATTCATAGACGAATCTTCCTTTTGTAATTGATTACAATAAAAATTATTTTCTAATTCATTTTTACTGAACACCTTCAAAATTTTGGCGAATGAATATTGTTAGGTTAAGTGGCTATGGCTTGTGAATAATCCGCAATAAAGATGTTTTTGTTTTATTTAAAGTCTGCCTCAAAAGTCATGGCACGAAACGCCCTGTTTCTTACCGATAAATCTGTTAAAAAAAGTTACACACCAGGACTTTCTGAATTGACTGTTTTTAACGAGTTTTAAAAGTGTTCAGAACATAATTGCGGACTCGAAGGGTGTTTTCTGTTGTCGCTAAATAATCGGATACTACCTAACCTACTCTAAACTGGCCTAACTTTATCAGAAGCGCCTCTTACTCCCTTCTTCCCCGACATTAAAAATGTTTTTAGAATTTTTACACAAAATTTCCGTAAATGAACGTAGAGCCGATGGAAATGTTACAAGAGAGTAATGGAGGTGGATAAATGGAGGTGTTGGTCTCGCCTAATGTACCCCAACCTCGTCATGAAAAGCAACACGATCACTGACGTTGGGATGATACGTTTTCCCGGCAGTGATTCCAATGTGATGATGCGTAACTGATTTGAATCAGTTTAAACGTGGTGTCCATCCCATGGAGAATGGAGATGGGTTTTTCAGATAATGAATATACGTGTTATGCTTCATCTAATTCGTGTTAGCAATCCTACAAAAAAATAAGTCGCTCCTTTTTCTTTCCCATCGGAACAATTATACTTAGGAATACTCTCTGCATTCAATTTGGAATACAGGGCCGTATCCAGGGATTTTTTGGTTGCCCGGAACCCCCCCCCCCCTCTCCTACTCAAGGGATAACTCAAATAATAAAAACTAACTTGGGGAAACCTCCCCTTCCTACAATCCTGGAAACGCCCCTGGAATATCACCATCGATGAGTACTGCGACTGCTCTCTCTACTGTATCATAATCATTAGATCTTTTCAGTTGTTTAAACGCAAATATGAACACCGAAATATACTGCGATAACATTTTGCATTTGCGATTGCATTCGAAATGAGTATAATGGTCCAAATTATTTTATTCTAGGTAATGAAAAACCAAAAAATTCATTTAACAAGCTGAGGTGATTACAATGAGTCATTTTCGTTATTCAGTACAGCTTCCTACATTAATAAATGTAGTCGTTTTCTCGTATAACTAAGGCTTATGATAAGAGTAATCATGATATATTGTTTAACAAATTCATTGATGAAGAGTTCCTAGATATTTAATGAATAATTCTGATGTGGTGGAGTACGCCAGACGCAGTTCGGAGATAGGTAACCTAGGTTTGGTTATGAACTGTTAGGATATGATGGACTTCCCGAACTGCGTCTGGATTCTACAGTTTTACAAAGTGTTTAACACGTATGTGAAAGTTAGGCAGAAAATAATGAAATTATTATGTTATCAGTAAAACTAAAAGTTATGCATTTCTATCCTGAGCAGATTGAAGTACACACGCATCTGAATTAATTATGTCCATAAATTTAAGTGTCTAGGTCACGTACAACTTGGTTACTTAAGTGTTAATCCTGATATTAAGAAAATATCGTAACTTACGCGCCAATTCAGATATGTTTATAAGGAAATTCAAATATACGTGTACGTAGTATCGTACAAATAATTTTGTTTAACCACCAGTTGGCAACCCTAAACCTATATTAAACTTTTGACGGAACATTTGAAAAAACAACCCAATGAAACGCTAAATTGGGTGGTTTTGCTTAGCGGCTAGATGTTGCTAATAGGTACATTTGTAAGAAATGTTATCTTTAATTGATACAGAAATTAAATTTGAGGTATTTTCACAATGCTTCTACTAATGATTTAAAATTTATCACGAGTAACGTCGCCGTTCTTTAGAAAAGTTTTCAGTAATGGCTGGGTGCTAATCAAATTAGTTATTGCCTAAGTAAACTCTTTGGTTATCAGTTAATTCGTAATTTCATCACGCAGTTGTTAACCTAACCTAGCATTACTTAACCAGATTTAACCTACTCACACTAATCCACAGCAGGGTAACCATTTCTTTAAGGAAATGGTGCAATCTTTTCGAGTCAGTGCTAGGCGTGAAGAGAAAGTGGTAGCGTACAAAATATTTTCGGTAGTGGTACGGTTTATTTCCAGCACGTAAAACCACGATTTCACGTCTTTCCACGTCATGCTCAAACAAATTCAGCTTCAAACTGAACGAAAGATTAAAAAAAACAGTAGCCAGAAACCAAATGAAGCACTGCAAAAGTAGCCAAAATAAACTTAAACAAGACTTACCCAAATAAAAACGCTAGCCTTATTATGAAATTAATATTAAATCAATCTGCACAACATGAGATGAGAGTTTTCCTAGGTAATTTTTAATGAGGATTCAGGATATGTTATTGTTGCAACAGGATGTGACTGGGTCCTTTCGCGAATATTACTCCTTTTTTTCAGTTAGTAACAATTTAGACAGAATATTTTCGTTAAAACACTACTTAACCTAACCAATCATCAAGGACGTACAGTTTACTTAACCGGGCATTCAATTAACTTAACTAGTTGGTAAAGTTAAGTCGTGATATTTTCATTAAACCTATGGGAAAATTATTGAATGCCCGGTTAGGTTAAGTCGTGATATTTTCGTTAGTGTCATAATTTACGCCCCTAAACTTTTTCGAGTTTAATTTATGCCTCTAAACTTAACATTTACCAAAGTTAGAAGTTAAAAATAAAAAATCAGGATTGAACTTAAATTTAAGAAAACTGTACAGATGATATACACATTCTGACTGAACAATTTCAAATTACGGAACCAACTCTAAGACTGAACACAAAATGAAACTGTAATTGAGGAATGCAGAATTTCAACTATTCACGAATAACTACAAACTATAACTTTTGCAGAGCTCAGCTTTAAACTTTTGCCAAATCTATTATATATTTTCGCCTTTCTGTCTGTCCTTTATGCAAGCGCAAACCGTTTGACCTAGAGCTACCAAATTTGGCACGGGAACCTCTTATGGGATGAAGAATGTCAACACAGAGTTGGTCAGCCTGTCTGTTTGTATTACGGGCGGAAATGTGAAGCTCAAGATTTTCATGACTGTGTTCTTTTCTATAGTTTTATTGACCAGATATCTGATCAGATTCAGAAATCTTGACACAATGTGAAGCTCAAAATTTTCACGGCTGCGTTCTTTTCTGTAGTTTAGCCTGTCTGTTTGTGAAATTTATCCCGGGCAGTAATGGGGGAAGGGTGGGGGTAAGTGGGGTAATGGGGGAGGGGGTTAGTCCCCAAGTTGCATAAAGGGGGGTGAGGGTTTTTGGGGGGCATTCAGTTGACTTAACCGAGCATTCAATTAACCCGGGCAACGCCGGGTACCTTACCTAGTCTATTATATATTTTCGCCATTCTGTCTGTCCTTTATGCAAGCGCAAACTGTTTGACCTAGAGCTACCAAATTTGGCACGGGAACCTCTTATGGGATGAAGAATGTCAACACAGAGTTGGTCAGCCTGTCTGTTTGTATTACGGGCGGAAATGTGAAGCTCAAGATTTTCATGACTGTTCTTTTCTATAGTTTTATTAACCAAATAATTGAACCGACAGTAATTGGGAGTTCAAGTATTTGGTCAGGGGGGTTTTGGGGGATATCTGATCAGATTCAGAAATCTTGACACAATGTGAAGCTCAAAATTTTCACGGCTGCGTTCTTTTCTGTAGTTTAGTCTGTCTGTTTGTTTGTGAAATTTATCCGGGCAGTAATGGTGGAAGGGTGGGGGTAATGAGGAGGGGGTTAGCCCCCAAGTTGCATAAAGGGGAGTGAGGGGGTTTTGGGGGGGCATTCAGTTGACCTAACCGGGCACTCAATTAACCCGGGCAACGCCGGGTACCTCACCTAGTACTGTATATAGTTCCGTGGTCACCAGATTTCGCTGATCCGCTTATTTCATACGTTGGGCCAACCAGGGTAAATCTTATGTTCAGGTTAAGCTACACTATGTTAGCCTAACTTAGGTGGTTGTTCTAGATCAGGGGTGGCGAACCTTTTTACAGTCGCGTGCCAAAAAAATTGTAAACCATAAAAAAAAATTCCCGTGCCCACCAAAGTTTATATACAGGGTGTCTCAGAAGTCGCGCACCATAGGCTTTACTCAGATTTACGAGGTTTACGAATCGAAATGGTTTATAAGTGATGTTTAATGACAATATATGTTCGATACTGTTTGAATAATTAAATTAATAGTATGTACAGTTAATCAAAAAGCTATCTTAAAATAATTAAATTGAATGAAGCTACTACATTAGCCAATGGTGTCTCAGAAGTCGCGCACCATTCGCTAATGTAGCTTCATTCAATTTAATTATTTTAAGATAGTATGTACATTGTACAGTTAATCAAAAAGCTATTAATTTCATTATTCGAACCGTATCGAACATATTGTAATTAAACATCACTTATAAACCATGACTCGTAGATCTGGTAAATTTTTACAAGTGTACATTACAGGCTTTGTAAATCAAAACTGTTTTTCTGATGATTTTTGATGTGGTTTGAACGAAGGTTAATTTCGTTCAAACAACATAAAAACAATCGGAAAAACAGTTTTAATATATAACCTAACCTAGGTAAATATTCGATTTTACTCCCAGTCTGATTTTATAATGAGAGCAAACTTTTCTGATCAATTTTGAGGTGCTTTGCACGAATCTGCCATTGGTTTCCTGTGAAAATGCGTAGTTTTTGAGATATCGTAACAAACATATAGGATGTGTTCATGTTACGAGATCTCTTAAACGACGCATTACCACAGGAAACGTGCAAAACACCTCAAAATTAACCAGAAAAGTTTTCTCTCGTCATTTTCGTTTATACTAACGAAAATATCACGACTTAACCTAACTGACAGTCATTAAGGGCGTACAGTTGATTTAACCGAGCATTCAATTAACCTCACCGGTTAATATGTTTTAAATGACATATGCTGGACCTGTAAACCAAATTAACTTTTTATGAGGTAGTTTTAGTCGCTTTATTCAAATTTGTCACTCAGTTTTTGTGCAAACTATTGTAGAAAATAATAATAATAATAATAATATATACGGTATATATATATATATATATTATATATATATATATATATATATATTTAGTGTATTTGTAGTTGGGGGTGGTATGACGTCATATTACTCTGCGACTTAATTAGTTTGTTGGTTTCTGTTTTGGCTATTTTTTTTCTAATTGAATTCAGTTTGGTGGTGTTTGCGGTAGAATTATGACGTGCTGTTCGTGTGGTTTCGACTTTGAGAACTTGATTCGTCATGTGCCCTAGATGAAGACAAAGCATTGGATGTTTTTATCAATTAATTTTATCAATTTATTCAATTAATTGAACGCCCGGTTAGGTAAACTGTACGCCCTTGATGATTGGTTAGGTTAAGTCGTGATATTTTCGCTAGTTTAAACGAAAATGACGAGAGCAAGCTTTTCTGGTTAATTTTAAGATGTTTTGTACGTTTCCTGTGGTAATGCGTCGTTTACGAGATCTCGTAATATGAACATGCTAGGTTATGCTTTATTGCATAAAATGTAGTCAAAAATACATTTTTCAAGTGTATTTTGGTGTGCTTTGTTCGAATATGACCTTCATTTCTTGTGCAAATGAATAGAAATACAATTGTCATTGCATGGCCCAAACACGTATTTCTGTTCATTTGCACAAAAAATTAAGGTTATTTGAACAGAGCACACCAAAATACACTAGAAAGATGTTTTTTTATTTCAACTTCAGACCATGTCATTTGCGACATAATTACCATTTCACCTAAATATCTTCTGATCTTTTCGTATTAGGCACTCACTGTCACATTTCGGGCAAGTTAAGGATGAGAGAATAACACCGTAATTGATAAAAACATCCAATGCTTTGTCTTCATCTAGGGTACATGACGAATTAAATTCTCAAAGTCGAATCACATGAATAGCACTTCATAATTCTATCACAACCACCACCAAACTGAATCCAATTAAAAAAAAATAGGCAGAACAGAAAACAACAAACTAATTAAGTTGCAGAGAAGCGAAAAAATAGCCCAATCAGGAAATACATTTATTAAAAAAAGTACATTTGAACAAATTTGCACAACATAAGATATATATTTTTTCAGTCAGTTTTTTAATAGCAATTCAATATATAGTACTTGTTCAACTGCTTGTGACTGGGAGTAAAATCGAATATTAACCCTAACCTAACCTAAAATTCCAAAATTCCTCAAAAGCCTGTAATGTATTCTTGTAAAAAAAAAATACCGTAAATCTGAATAAAGCCTATGGTGCGCGACTTTTAAGACACCTATATATTACACCAAATTATTTACATTAATTTTATTATTTTATACTAGTTATTGCATTTTGCTTAGGCGTGCCAGGCAAATTTGATCGCGTGCCCAAATGGGCACGCGTGCCATAGGTTCGCCACCACTGTTCTAGATTGATTAATTATTTCGCACGTCACAAACTTTGGTAAATTTATAGTATTACACCCGTCTCCCTTTGGAGGTGAAATTTGTGTTTTCCTATGGTTTTTTGATGTGCTTTGAACGAATCTGACCTTCAAAACCGTCGGAAATGACTCATTTTTTAGATAACCCCCTCCCCCCAGCCGGCAATCGAAAACGAGTCATTTCCGACGGTTTTGAAGGTCAGATTCGTTTAAAACACATCAAAAACCATAGGAAAACAAATTTCACCTTCAAAATTGACCTATCCTATCCTAACCTAACCTAAATCACTTATAGTCTTGTAGGCAGCCCAGGAATCACTATAAATCACAGAGCCAGGCCTAATGTACTTCTGAATGAGAGGAATGAGTGTTCCATTCCGGTACGAAAGTAATTCAAATTCGAAATGGATGGAGCGCAGTGATTGGGCAGACATGTAACGAACACACAAACGAACGTACGAACACACACTAGATACACACCAAAAAAATGTTTATATCTCGAAAACGAAGCATTTGCGACGGAAACGCTATAGAAGGAAAGTGTCTTAGAATTAAAAAACCTACTTAATGAACATATAATAATTGCTGGACGTTAGACGGGTGTAATACTATAATAATACCCAAACTTTCGCCCAATCAGGTATCCAAAAACTAGGTGGCCACGAAACTCTATATTTACTACGCTTTACTTCAAATCAATTCCTTTTATTTCTGACTTTTTGCTTCCAGTAAGTAAAAGTTCACAATTGTGAATACACATTTAGTTTAAAGGTTTCAAGTACACTGATTAAAACTAGGAAACTGTAACTGTATTTATGGTACTTGTAGGTTCTCCCATCCCCAATTTTGACAGAATATTTTCGTTAAAACTAACGAAAATATCACGACTTAACCTAACCAGTTATCAAGGGCGTACAGTTGATCTATTAGTAAATAGTAAATACTATTCCAGAAACAAACTGTTATAATTAATAATAGATCAACTGTACGCCCTTCATAATTGGTTAGGTTAAGTCGTGATATTTTCGTTAGTTTTAACGAAAATATTCTATCAAAATTGGGGGGGGGGGGATAACCTACAAGTATTGTTTTACAACTAGAGATTACTTACAGACGTATATGTCTTCCTTCTTCATTGATGTCTTGTCTTTTGAACAGCTTATCGTACCTGTTCTTCGGCTGCGGTTTATTGATACCAAAAACATACAGAAATCACTTCTAATATTCTTTAAAACTTATTCTGGTAATATTAATTGTCTTTCAAAAAAGGTTTACATGCAATCACTTTAAACATTATTCACGAACACGAAATTATATTCAGTTCTGAACTAGCACTTAAAAAAAAAAGCAGGGCTTCCATCAGCGAGGGTCCGCTCTACCCTAGACCAAAGCCAACATTACCCTAAATCCTTACTTTTTACCCTAGACTCAAGTAACCCTGAAAATGACGTCATATCTTTCTTACTTAATCAGAGTTGCTTCACGGTGACATCATATCCTTTCTACCAATAAAAACCGTTTCATGACGACGTCATATCCTATTTACCAATCAAAGCGTTGTTTCATGGCGTGCGGCACAGTACAAACTGAAAGGTGGCAACATCTAGCTGTAAACGTTAACAAACAAACAAACAAACACTTCAGACTCAACATTTGACGATAAAATATCGTAATCTTATTAATTTTTGTGATCTTTTCTTAACTATTCTCTAATCACTGTTTGTGGAAGAAACTTGTTTTTATTATTATTATTATTATTATTATTATAAGTCAGTGTAACGGTTAATCATAGAAAATCATATTCCAAAAACCTTATACAAATTTACAGGTGATATTTTATATATTAGTTACCCCATTAATCTTTACAGACGTATGGCTATTTAATGTTTAGAAGAAATATTAATCTAAATATATTTACTATTAAATAAATAAATTGTATTAAATGGTGTGCGAACTTTGTTCTACAGAGATGCATCGAAAAATATTATATTTATGTTAAAGTAATTCTCGGACAATAAATCCAGATTCACCATAGTAGGGGTGATAAATTCAATATTTTGCCTGTCGATAAGACACTAATCGGTGTCAGTTTTTCTTGAACTTCTAATCAGGTTTAGAAACTAGTGACAGAGTTACTTTTGCTGTAATGATAAATGTATTTGAACCTTTAACACCGGAAATTTTTGTAAGGTTTAATTATTAATACGTGTATTTGAAACGCTTCCAATTTGTACCAGTCGTCTTTAGGTCGTCGTTAAAGGGTTAATATACCTTCATTTCTTGATCCGTTTTGTCCCAGCAAAGAGCAGTCATATAACTCTACGGGTGACATTCTGGAAAGAAATAGGTTCTAATAGTTTATGAGTTTATGAGTATGGTTAACCTTGGTTTTCTCGGTTCTCTGGTATCCACTGGAATTTTTTGGTGTGTCCATTTTGCTCGAGAAAATGCTTGACTATACCATTAACTGGCTATTATATACACGAGATTGGTAGAACAATGGAGTACAGAAGTACAGTTAACCTGTAAAGGGGTGTACAAATATGAAAATTTATTTCTGGCATTTCACGAGTATATATGGTTACTTTCGAAAATGTCACAGAGAAAAAAAACAAAACAGATTTACTTTAATACCTGAAAATTATTGTCACGTCTGTCCATCACAGTTAAATTCTTGAAACACACATTTAGTCCTTCAACTGATATTACAAAATGCACCGTCTAGTCCAGTGATGGCGAACCTTTTCAACCCTGGGTGTCAAAAATTAAAAATTTTCGTGATCATATTCAAGTGGCGTGTCACATACATAAACGATCACTATTATCAAAGGAACATCGCAATTATAATAATAAAACTATCTATTCTAGCTCATTTGAACTACAATTTTACCTGTTATTTAGTGACTTCTTTGTTGCTGTACTCTTGGTGTGTAATTCGTACATTTTAATGCTACACAAGCAGCACTGACATCATCAACCAATCTGTTTCTCTTGTCCGTTTTGATGTTATTCAAAGTTGAGAACAAATTTTCGCAGGAGTAAGTTGATGAAAAAATTGTCAGTATAGCTTTGGCAAGTCTTTTAAGAGTGTCAAAAGTTTCCGGGATCCAGTTCCACACTTTCAGAATTTCAATGTCAAAATTATTATTCACAGATCCCTGCAAGCGGTCTCGCTCGAGTTTCTAACTCAGATCTAAGATCAATAAACTTTTGCTTCCAAATAGAGCTGGATTGGAACTCTGCTAACTGCATTTTAAAGTCATTTAAATTTAACCAGTCAAACAAATCTAACTTCAGATTTGTAAAAACAGCTTTATCAGGATATTTTATAAAATTTATTGTTCCTTCTAACTCTCTGAACTGCACAAATCTTGTTGAAAACTGCTCAGTTATAGAGTTTAAAATTTCAACAAATTGTTCTCGAGCTTGTTCCAAGTCGTCTCTGTCTTGGCACTTCATTTCATCAAAATGTTTCTTCAATTTCTTCAACCTATGAAAGTACTTATAACTTCTACTTTCCAAGTCACATTTAAAAATGTTGAGCTTGCTTTCAAAGCCTTTGATCAAGCCAAACATTACATCAATAGTTTTTCCAAAACCTTGTAATTTAATATTGAGTTCATTCAGATGTAATGACTAGAGACCGGATTTTGCCCTTTTTGCCTTTTTTATTCCCGTTTTTAGATTCATAGGCTTCTTTTAGAGAAATCCATTTCGGGACTGTGGGATGTATATAATTAAATGTTATAGTGCCGAGAAAACGCCTATTTTGATGGTTAGTGCCTAATTTTAAAATACGTGCCTATATATGCCTTTTTAATTTTATTGTACTAAGTAAAGCAAAATAACTCGCATTTTTTTAAAAACTTGTAGGCCTAAATAGGGCAGGGGATGGAAAAACCGAGGCTAGTCCTGATGCAACCAGCACAGCCAATCAGATCACAATACGTCAGCCAAATACAGCCAATCAGATCACAATACGTCATTGTGACGCGTTCGGCCTCGATCATTTTGTTTGGTGCGTGCAACGTGGTGTCTTTGTTCAAGTGCTTTTGCTAAATAAATCTCACGTTTGTGCTTACGGCTTTTTTTACAAGTGAGAAAAAATGCCTAAGGACAAGAAAATTTCGGACGGGTGCCAGGGACCATAACCAAGCTGGAGGAGAGAGGCCTGCCGTTTGTTGAAGCAGTGGAAATAGTTCAAAATTTAAGGAAGGAGCTGAGCCAGGTTCCTGGTAACGTAGGGAAAGAAGTGGTAGCAAAATTTGAAAATGTTCTCAGACGCAATCCTGGTTGGCAAACCATAGTGAACGTTTCAACAGTGTTCAAAGGAGAGTGTCAGGTGGTTCTGGACTTTGAGCCAAGCGAATTAGCACCTTTGAAGTTCGCACCAATTACGTCTTGCGATGTCGAAAGGTCGTTTTCTCGATATAAAAATGTATTGAGTGACAAGCGATGTCAATTTACGCCACAGAACCTTGAAAAATTTTTAATCATCAATTGCCATTTCAATTTATAGTTTAGTTGAGTTTTTGTAAGAAGATAGTTTAAATGTTTGGATTTTACTTTGATGCATATAAAATGTTTGATGGTTTTTGAGATGTTTAGTTTATTTTTTACAATAAAAATCCCGATATTCATCAGAACTGCAAATGGGTTTACTGTAAGTCAACAATAATAAGAGAAAAGTGGGAAAATAGAAATGCCTATTAAGTGCCTTTTTTAGCTTTTAGTGCCTATTTAAGCGACTTTTTTAGGGCTTCTTTAGTGCCTTTTTGCCTACCTATTATTGATTTTTTAGTGCCTATCAATCCTAACTCTAGTACTAATGACAGATCAGTGAAAAACATAAGTCTACCGAGCCAAGCCACATCAGTTAATTGAGGAAACTGTTCTATATTTTTCACGTTTAAAAATAGCCTGATTTCATTTAAGCATTCCACAAAACGTTCAAGTACCTTACCGCGACTTAACCATCGCACATTATTATACGTAAGTAATCCATTATAAACTGAATCAACTTCATTTAACAGTGACATAAATTCTCGTTTGTGCAAAGCCCGTGAAGCTATCAAATTGACTATTTTTGTCACAACTGTCATTACATCATTAACTTCTTTTAAACCTACCTTTGCACACAATACCTCTTGTTGTATAATACAGTGAAAGCATACAAGCGGATGACCAACAGTTTCTGTAAAATGTTTCACAAATCCAACATTTCGTCCAACCATATTTGGGGCACCATCTGTCGTAACTGACACTATTTTTGACATATCTATCTGTTTATCACGAAGCATTCTAACAACAACCTCACATATATCTGCTCCTGTTGTATTCAGAGGCAAATTTTCTAACTTAAGTAATTCCTCATATATTGCATTGCCACTGGGATATCTAGCAATAATAGCTAATCGAACCGATGACGTAGCATCGGTGGTCTCATCGAGACAAATAGAAAAGAAATCACATGCATTTAAGTTTTTTTCACTTGATTTTCTATATCAGAGTTCATCTTCATCACTCTGTCTTTAACAGTATTTCTACTAATTGGTAATTCATTAATACGCTGAATAAAAGCTGCTTTATTTTGAAAGTCATCAAATAAATATGGTGCACATTTCATAAAAGCTTCCTTAACGAAATCTCCATCACTAAGTGAGTATCCATGCTGGACAATAGTATATGAAATACTGAAGTTTGCAGATACTAAATTTGAAGGCCCACTTACAAATTTAAGTAAATTGTCTGATTGAGACTGTTTATGTTTTAATATTCACAATATATATTCTTTACGTTCTTGCTCACTTTTCACTAGAAACCACTGGTGGTTAGTGTCGAAATGCCTTTTCACATTCCAAGTTCTGCTCACAACTGTTTCACTACACAGGATGCATAGAGCTTTGTCGTTCGTATCAATAACGCCATATTTTTCAGTCTACCAATCTTGGAAACTCCTTCCGCTTCCTTTCTTTGACAATTTTATTTTTTTGTTTACTGATTCCGCCATTATGATAAGGCTGAAATATTAAAAAAAAATAGCAATTCAAAATCGTTAACACAAATATTTAATGTGACAAATGGATGTTAGAACAAGTAAAACGCTGAATTAACGTTAGGCCTAATTAGTTTCAACGGTACCACAGTTAATGTAGATATATTTTCATTTTCCAACACAACAATATCAATAACACTTAATACTAATAATTAACACCAACAAACACTTAATATTAATTGATAATGAAACATAACACTATACAACAGTGATTAATAATGACTTAATTAGACTCATTAGATCAAACTGTCCGTGTAAAACGACGCCATTGCTCGACTAAAGACAGAGAAAGAAGAAATCAGGGTTGCCAATTCTGAATTATTAATATATAATTCAGAGTTGCCAGGCAAAATTAATGCTTAATTTTATACTATTTATAATGGTAATTTATTTCAATTCAAATCCAACCACAGTAATATGTAATTAAATAGCCATCAAATATAGAGAATTGAATGTTTATTTACAAAAAAATATATATAATCATTTCCTATTTAATTAGATGAAATTAAAAACGTCTCTTAATTTGATCGATTTTCATTCTTTATAGTTTTTGTTTAACTTTTGGCCGATAGAAATGTCAGTTTAGGCGTGTCAACAAAAAAACAGCAACGTGTCACATTTGACACGCGTGTCATAGGCTCGCCATCACTGTTAACAGTCACTCTAGTTGATATGAGCAATTAATGAGAATTCAAACTACTCGCAGTTATCATCTCTTTACAATTCGATGAAACTAATTCCATAGTACATGAACAAGTGAGAGAAAAGAATGTAGTTTGAGAAGCGTTTATCAGTAGGAATCATACAACCACTATATGAATTAGGCGTCAAACGTAAGAAATTAAATGATATTGTTTTCAGAGATAACTTTATAAATTTAAGGAGCTGGGTGAAATGAAGCCCTCCTAGAAAAGTGGCTAAGAGACAAAAATACAAAAGTAAAAAACGCCACAAAACGCAGTTAAAGTTGTATCAATTTGAAAGTTTCCATAACTTTTGAACTTTTGAAGATATTTCGTCGAAATATCTTAGGTTCAAAAATTATTCCACTTTCAAATTGCTACAACTTTAACTGAGTTTTTCTGGTGTTTTTAACTTTTGTCGCTTAGCCACTTCTTCCGAGGAGGGCCTCAAATGCTAATCTAGATTTCTCTCCTATTGCATCATCATCTGGCATCTGGTTGCTTCCTATTCACTTGCGAAGTAAAATTCTTGTTTAGAATCAGTAATTCACTTAGTGAATACACATATGAAATACCCAAAGTTCATAACCTTTCTGTTTAACCAAGCGAGTTAAACAACTATTTTATGTGCCAGTTCTCTCTCCGCAAACGAAGTTGGCTCAGTTTTGGTGTGTAGGTGAAGTAGCTTACGAGAGTTGGTTATGGTTTGACTAACCATTTAGATGTAGAGTGCAAAACTAAATCATAAACGAGAAATAACAAATCAAACTGAATTGGGAAGTCCATATAATTAATATTTGGACTTCGAGTTGCACCAATGGCGCAATTTTGTTACAAGTATTTAATGGAAACTAACCCCCATCAAGATTACTGTACTGTCACAGGCGCTGACTGTTATAACAACAACTTCGCACATACTTCAACACCACATTTTCATGTCCGGAGGTGTTAACTTGCGTGTTAAGCTCCCTTCATTCAAGCCAATAACAGTATTTCAATGAAATCTCTTATAATATCGAGATATCGTAGATAGAGCTTAAACGCATGAACGTGAACACTTGCTGGTTTTATGGAAAATATGCAGAGAATGTATTTCAAGATAATCTAAAAGTAAGTTCATCCCTAGTAATAATGACGTTGCTTAGCTTAAACTAGGTCCAAAAGCTCTATTCACACTGCGTTTGAAAGATGGAACAAATTTCCAAGAGTTCTGTGAAATTCGTGTTCCTTTCAAAATGGAATTCCGTTTGCGCTCAGTATTTACACTGGTTTTGGTGACCTTAATAGAATCCTCAATTTATAACCTTTTATTATTTACTTTTTAGGAAAATTTCCATAAATATATTTACTTTTTGTTCATAAAAATAAGCTAGATTTGTTCCGAGGTATTTCACGCTGTTCTCTGTGAGCGTTCCGCAACTTGTTCCTCGTGACATCGGTTCCAGTAATCGGGATACGCAAGGCCGTAAGGTAGTTGTAGCCCAGAATAGCTCGACTACTGGAACCTTCATTCGAAAATGGAACGAGATATTTCTCAGAATTGAGAATTCCTCAAATTGTGAACATAAATTTTACAAAATATTTTTAATGCAAACACCGTGTTTGATGCAAACATTATCATTAATTTAATGCCTAAAAGCGGACAAAATATAATTTTTTACTACACTATTCCATATTCAGACTTTCAACACCATTATGTAAAATGTGGCATTACCGTACAACTGAATACAGTATAAACATTTATATTATTAACAGTAAACATAATTAAATCGTAATACTCGTTTAAATTTAAAAGTTCTTTACCTTAAATTATAATTACAAACTTTCATTCTCAATGTAACTTTTAAAATTTGTGATCATTACAGATAAACTGAAATAAAAATAGAATGAAATAAATATATCTACTCTAAAATTTTTCTAATTATGAAAAACAGCTATTTCATTTATATAATTTATATAACTAATATATTTAATTACTGGTTATACATATATAAGTGGAAAAAAAAAAATTGATTGAGCTGGGTTTTTCAAAGATGCCTCAGGAAAACTTCTCTGGCAACTGAAAGTACAAAAAGTCAAGTAGCAATGTATATTCCTGTTTCTTGGATGCTTCAAAAGGATTTGGTAGATTTAACTTTTCAAGAAACTCTTATGTCGAGGGGTACCTAAATATACACTTAGAATACTTGTATTCTGGTATACAGAGCAGACCATGTTTGTAAGATGGTAAAGCAGTACTGTATCACGAGATTTTAAGGTAACTAATGGTGTTAGGCAAGGGGGGTATGTTATCACCAGATCTTTTCTCTATATACATGGATGACCTTACCAATGAACTAAAAAATGCACGTACTGGCTGTCATTGGAAAGGAAAAAATTAACCATTTAATTTATGCTGATGACCGTGTTCTTCTGTCACCCTCTCCCCATGGGCTGAGAGTACTAATGGAGATATGTGAACTATGGTATAGAAAATGACATCACCTATAATGGGGCAAAGAGCTGTATTTTGATTTTTAGGTGTAATCTACTGAAACATGTATCATGTGGGTCTTTTGAAATGAATGGTCAGGTAATACCTGTCAAAGACACCCGTAAATACTTAAGTCATGTAATTACTCATGGATTACGAGATGAATTTGATATTGAGAGGCAACGTAAAAAGCTGTATGTACAGGGTAACATGCTAGTAAGGAAATTTGGTGTGTGTTCAGAATCAGTTAAACCTTATCTTTTTAGAATTTACTGTACTGCATTGTATACATCCCATCTGTGGTGGAACTATACAAAAACTGCTATGAATAAACTGTCCGTTGCTTATAACAACATTTTCCGTATGCTATGTAGGGAACCAAAATGGTGCAGTGCCAATTTTATGTTTACTACGCGTAACCTACCTACCAGCCAAATGTTAATCAGGAAAAATATATACTGTATAATTTCATTACGAGGGCCCAAAATAGCTCTAGTGTGTTATTGTGCAATGTCCTGTCCTCAGATACTGCGTACCTTTTACCTATATGGCAGTCTTGGTTCAGACAAATGCTAGTACACAATGACTTATTTTTTGTGATGTAACAAAGATTGTATTTGTATGTTAGGTTAAGTGGTTATGGATTGTAAATGATCCGCAAAAAAGATGTTTTCTTTTGTAAGATTTTTTCAGCCTTTCATCCACAGAAAAATGAACTAACGAATACAATATTTTAGTTTCTTTGGTAATGAGCACCACATCAAAAATGATGTCAGCTAAGACAAAAATAACATTAATTAAATGCAGTAATTAGACTTAGAATTGTACAACTATAAGATATAATAAAGAAATTATATATATTAATCCCACAAAGATTCGAACTCTGAGTCAGAAACGTGGTCGATGATATTTAAGCTACAGTATGACAGGATAAAAATTAATAAAGGTTTAAAATAACCTGACCACACACACACACACACACATATATATATATATTATATATATATATATATACTGTATATATATATATAACTGCAATGACCACGCAGTATATTAATGTATAGAAACGACGTAAGTATAGAGGAGTGTTCTGCACACGAGGAAGAGAAATAACGAACAAATGAAAAATGAGGTAACCGCCCGGGAATCGAACCCAGGATCTTCCGATTGCCGGTCAGATATGCTATCCACTACACCACGGGCCTCGATCAGTCAGAAGTCGTAATTCTCCTACATAGGGCAGAAACCAATGCCTTGAGAGGGCACCCTCGCAAATCGTGAATATGTACAGTAGTGGATAGCATATCTGACCGGCAATCGGAAGATCCTGGGTTCGATTCCCGGGCGGTTACCTCATTTTTCATTTGTTCGTTATTTCTCTTCCTCGTGTGCAGAACACTCCTCTATACTTACGTCGTTTCTATACATTAATATACTGCGTGGTCATTGCAGTTAAATGTACATATTCACGATTTGCGAGGGTGCCCTCTCAAGGCATTGGTTTCTGCCCTATGTAGGAGAATTACGACTTCTGACTGATCGAGACCCGTGGTGTAGTGGATAGCATATCTGACCGGCAATCGGAAGATCCTGGGTTCGATTCCCGGGCGGTTACCTCATTTTTCATTTGTTCGTTATTTCTCTTCCTCGTGTGCAGAACACTCCTCTATACATATATAATATATATATGGATCAAGTAAAGATAAGCACCCCCAACCTTTTTTAGTTAGCTTTATAAGGCTAACTAACGAAAATATGACGACCTAACCTAACCAATCGTCAAGGGCGTACAGTTGACCTAACGATTGGTTAGGTTAAGTCGCGATATTTTCGTTAGTTAGCCTTATAAAGCTAACTAAAAAAGGTTGGGGGTGCTTATCTTTACTTGATCCATATATATATATATATAAAGGGTGGGGCACGGGAAACAAGTGTTTTTGGAATAATCAGGAAAATGATATTTATTTTTGTAAAGAAAATATATTGGTAGAACAACATTCGTAAGAACATAGCATTTCATGTCATAATAATCATGTACCGAAAATTATATCTGGCATATGATGTCCTTGGCCGTCGACGCATTGTTGAAGGCGTTTACGAAAATTGGCCTCCACTCTTCCCAGCAGGTCTCTGTTGATTTGTTGACGGATCGCTTCCTTCAATGCATCTAATGTACGGGGCTTGTCCTCGTAGACACGTGACTTGAGGTACCCCCATAGAAAGAAGTCACATGTGGACAAGTCAGGGGACCGAGGGGGCCATGCAATGTCACCAAATCTCGAAATGAGATGGTTGGGAAACAGGGGGCGAAGAACAGCCATTGACGCTCTGGCGGTGTGTGGCGTGGCCCCATCTTGCTGAAACCACAAATGTCGACGAGCAATACGCCTTCTTCGTAACTCAGGGATGAAAAAGGTGTTCACCATCTCAATGTAACGCCCAGATGTTATGGTAACGGTAACCCCATTTTGTTCGAAGAAATAGGGACCGATGACGCCAAACTTTCCCACCGCGCACCAAACTGTAACCTTAGGGCTATGCAGCGGTTTTTCATGGAGTTGTCGCGGATTTTCAGCAGCCCAATACCGACAGTTTTGATTGTTGACGGCCCCATTAAGGTGGAAATGGGCTTCATCACTCATTACCACCATCATGTTTTCATTCTGCTCATAAAGTGCAAGCATTTCCTGTGCAAAATTCAGTCGTTGGGGGCAATCGTTTACATTCAATTCCTGCACCATCGCTAACTTGTATGGGTGAAAATGTAATTCTTCATGCAAAATCCGTCTAACAGTACGATTGCTGATTCCGAGTGCAGCTGAATGTCTCCGAGCAGAGCGGCCTGGGCTTTGCAACATCGCTTGTCTGACCCTTTCAACGTTCTCTGGAGTACGCACAGTGCGTTGCGGCCCCTTCGGTTTTGTTTTCATTATTGAGCCTCCTGTTCGAAGATTGTTAACCCAACGTAAGATTGTGTCACGAGCGGGAACAGAGTCATTTCGATGAATGTTGAATCTGCGGCGAAACGCACGCTGAACTGCTGTCACTGACTCGCCACTCCTAACAAAATGATCATACGCGAACATGCGGTGTTCTAACGTCCACTGCTCCATGATGGCACCTGAAAGATAAAGGTGAGTGTTAGTTAAAGTTAAATGCTATGAACCCAGGAATGGAATGCTACCTACCGCACGCCCCTCCCATTCCTAATGGCCGATTACTAGCTATTCAAAAAACACTTGATTCCCGTGCCCCACCCTGTATATATATATATATATATAAATCCACCGGCTCTGGATTCGATTCCTGGTGACGGCAGGCAGCGCGAAGGTAACCCAGCTGTTAATTCTTTCACACAATAAACATTGGTTGGTAAATAAATGGGTACTCTGGGTAGCGTAGTGGTTAAGATACTGGGTTGCTGATCGGGAGGTTGTGAGATCGAGACTGGTCGAGAATTTTGTAATTTCTGACCGCCCTTGATAGTCACAGTTCGGATTCCACGTCAAACTGTAGGTCTAACGTGGAGCAACAAGCTTGACTCTCGTCAGAATGAACAATTCAGGGGGAAGCAAAACCAAGGTTTACGAAGGTTATATACAGGGTGTCCCAAAAAAAAAACTATATACTCTTTATAGCATCATATATTTTATAATTTAAAAAAACCAAACAATATATTGTTATAGCAATTGCCAATGAAAGGTAAATTAGTAATCTAAGTGATCAAAATGTTATAGCGAGTTGTTTGCATATAAAATTTAATTAACTACGCCAAGTGCTCAAAATGTTCTCCGGCGGCATGAATGCACTTTTGAATGCGTCGACTAAGCCTGGCCTTGTTTTATCAAAGGCCTTGTAATGGCGAAGCCTATGGACCGAACGTAGTCTAGTCACTCACTAGCTTGCTTCGGACTTAGCCTACGCACTCATTCCACGATACAAACTCTACAGCATTCAACTTTATTCAGTTCAGCAAAAGAAGCCATGTTGCGTAAACGTTTGACATGCTGCGGACAGAAATTATACCTGCAGTTCGGAAGTTGTTTGGAAACGACGACTTTTACTTTCAACAAGATGGAGCCCCCCCCCCCCCCTCATTATCATTGCGATGTCAGAACAGAAGGTACCTCGATGAAAGGTTGCCTAACCGTTGGATAGGACGAAGAGGAAGCGTTGAGTATCCTCCACGTTCACCGGACTTGACTCCACTTGATTTTTACTTGTGGGGCTACCTGAAGGATGCAGTTTATGGTACAAGACCTGCAACACTCGAACACCTTAAGGATGCAATTAGGGAAAAGTGCGGGACCATCACAGCATCCACATTAGTCCACGCATTCAAAAGTGCATTCATGCCGCCGGAGAACATTTTGAGCACTTGGCGTAGTTAATTAAATTTTATATGCAAACAACTCGCTATAACATTTTGATCACTTAGATTACTAATTTGCCTTTCATTGGCAATTGCTGTAACAGTATATTGTTTGGGTTTTTTTTTTAATTAGAAAATATATGATGCTATAAAGAGTATAGTTTTTTGGGACACCCTGTATATTATTACAGTGCTGTAATCGGAAGAATACGCCATCATACGGTGTATCCCCACCTTAAAATTTCAAGCATGCTGTATAGCTAAGAGTAGAACCCTCACCATACGCAAGTATACGGCGTACGGGGGCTCGTTTTTACTGAAATTAACAATAAAATATCTGCTTAAATTCACTGTGTATCTATTTGCCAGCGAAATTTCCAAGAATGGCTTCGTGATGGTTCGGAATGATATGTAAAAGTACTCGTCGTATTAAACTTCTGCATTTCTGCCAATCTGGCAACTATGATTTCTTATGAAAGGGCATTTCTTTAGACCTGCGCGGCGTATGAGAGAATGTGACTAATTTGTAAATTTTTATAGTACAGGTAAATACAGATTTATTAGTTTCGTGAATTTTGTATGAACAGGCATCAAACCCCTCCTCCCCCTTCCCTCACTGACCAATGGTGGGAACAGCGTATGAGCAAGAAAAAACTTAACATTACAGCACTGTATGTATTGTATATATACATATATATAGTTTTTGAGGTGTCATTATTGGCTCCAGCAAGATGCGTCAGCTCGAGGCTTTGGTCTGCCCCCAACCCCCTCCCCGTATAACCCAGGTTGGAAACTATCCTTCCCTTTGAATTTGACACACCCGTCTTACCCACGACCCAGTTGTGATGATTGTATCGTCCTCTTGATTATGCAACACTTATTGGTTGAATATTCCAGTCTTGGGGACTCGCGGCGGCGTCATTTGTCGAAGCACCAAAGGAAGTATGGCACCTATCCTTACTATCTCTTCGCCACTCGGGATTCGGGAAAGGGGTGTACTACCGTATGTTGTAGGACTTTAAACTTTGTGGAAGAAGTTAGACTCCTCCCCTTTTTGTAGTTATTTTAAATCCTAATATTTTATTTTTGTCTCCTTTTGCACTACATTTCTTGTTTGTATATGTATCATTTCCTCTTTGTTTCACCATTTGTAATCCATCTCAAAATTTTATGTTATTTAATTTTAACTTAATTATATTCGGTTTCAATGACCCTTGATGTTTCGATGCCACAAAGACTTCTGTCAATCAATCAATAAATTGAAATTCAATTCGAAATATTTAAGTTAGTCTTATAAATAATATAATTTAAGAAAAATATTTATTTTAATAAAATTAAATAAAACTTAAATATATTTTTCCGAAAAAATAATAAATATTATATAATAAAAAGTCATTTATTTCCAGAAACAAATTTTACTGTAAAGATTATTCAGAAATTTTCTCTAAGATTTTCCAGTCTGGGTTGCCACTTTATGTGGCAGCATGCCAATTACCATATTTTGTCTGCCTTTAAGGCACTAAAATTGTTGTACTGGTAACAGTTATCACGCAAAACGCAAATTTTGCATAAGAAGTCACATAGCGTTATGTAAAATGTAATGGTTGGTGACTGAAATGTCTCGAATTTGTGACATATATATATATATATATACACATTATAATTAACGTAAAGAACGACGCTTTGTATAGGAGAATTATCCGCGCAAGATGAGAGTGAAAGAACGAAACAAATGAAAAAATGAGGTACCCACCCGGGAATCGAACCCGGGATCTTCCGATTGCCGGTCAGATATGATAACCACTACACCACAGGCCTCACCCAAACAAATGTCGTAATTCCTCTACATACGCGCGGATAATTCTCCTATACAAAGCGTTGTTCTTTACGTTAATTATACTGCGTGTTTGCAGTTATAATGTATATAATTTACGGCATGCGGGAGGTGCCCCTTTGGGGCATTGGTTTCTGCGCGTATGTAGAGGAATTACGACATTTGTTTGGGTGAGGCCTGTGGTGTAGTGGTTATCATATCTGACCGGCAATCGGAAGATCCCGGGTGGGTACCTCATTTTTTCATTTGTTTCGTTCTTTCACTCTCATCTTGCGCGGATAATTCTCCTATACAAAGCGTCGTTCTGTACGTTATATATATATATATATATATATATATATATATATATATATAAATTAAACAGAATTTGTAATGTAAATCACAATTCGTAATTGAAATATGGGATCTTCATCATGCTGATTTATATATTCTTATTTAAATCAGAATATACAAGATAGTTTTCATACATAATCCTTGGCCTATTGCAAAATGTACTCAAGAAAACAGAAGGATAGCAAAAATCGTTAAGTGTAGATTACTTAAAATAGGACTATTATTTTATTATTTTTTTATTGGCCAAGCTCTGAAAGGTTACTTTAACTTATAGCCTAAGTTAAGCTAGACTAAAACAGAGTTTATGGACTTGGCGGTCCTATTCGGTCCTACCTCAGGGTTGTTCACTCGATGTGGGCCTACTTTAGGCCTCAGTAGCATAAAAATGAAGAAAGGGCACTATTTATGGTCTTTCTAAACCTTGAAACAACAACAACAACCTGCGCCATTGCACGGTGCAACAATCCTGTATCTAAACTGCCAAAATGAATTGCGAGAGAGCTCTCTATAAAACCACGCCCTATCAGTAGCACATTCAACAAAAGAGTAGAAAGGACACTGCCAGTGCCCAAAAATTATGCCACAAGCACCCAAAAATGTTGGCTCTAAATAAATGACAATTTTTCAATAACCTTACAATTATGAGATGGATATACAGGGTGTCCGAAAAAAAAAACTATATACTCTTTATAGCATCATATATTTTATAATTTAAAAAACTAAACAATATATTGTTATAGCAATTGCCAATGAAAGGTAAATTAGTAATCTAAGTGATCAAAATGTTATAGCGAGTTGTTTGCATATAAAATTTAATTAACTACGCCAAGTGCTCAAAATGTTCTCCGGCGGCATGAATGTACTTTTGAATGGGTCGACTAACTGATTCGCAGACATGGACTAATGTGGATGCTGTGATGGTCCCGCACTTTTCCCTAATTGCATCCTTAAAGTGTTCGAGTGTTGCAGGTCTTGTACCATAAACTGCATCCTTCAGGTAGCCCCACAAGTAAAAATCAATTGGAGTCAAGTCCGGTGAACGTGGAGGATACTCAACGCTTCCTCTTCGTCCTATCCAACGGTTAGGCAACGTTTCATCGAGGTACCTTCTGACATCACAATGATAATGAGGGGGGGCTCCATCTTGTTGAAAGTAAAAGTCGTCGTTTCCAAACAACTTCCGACCTGCAGGTATAATTTCTGTCCGCAGCATGTCGAGATATGCGGCACCGGTAACTGTCCCATTAAAGAAAAATGGTCCAACCAAACCCCTGGATGATAAACCACACCATGCTGTTAATCCTGGTAAATTAACATGTTTATCCACATAAACGTGTGGATTATCAAGTGACCAGTACCTGCAGTTGTGTCGATTTACTGTGCCATTCAGCTTGAAGGTAGCTTCATCAGACCACACGATTTTGTTGTATTGAAAGTGCATTCATGCCGCCGGAGAACATTTTGAGCACTTGGCGTAGTTAATTAAATTTTATATGCAAACAACTCGCTATAACATTTTGATCACTTAGATTACTAATTTACCTTTCATTGGCAATTGCTATAACAATATATTGTTTTTTTTTAAATTATAAAATATATGATGCTATAAAGAGTATAGTTTTTTTTGGGGACACCCTGTATATATAACAGGTCTTTTAGACTCTTACATAAATTACCCCGAAGATGCTCAGCTTCGCAAATGTTTGCGACCCGCAATGTCCCGAGCTTCCCGAAGGTAACAAGACGTGCTCAATACAGTCTAAGGCAAAGAATTAAAAAATCAACCAACCCGATCATCCAAGCTATTCACGAGTCCTGCCATTTATCTTCTAAGCTATGGACCTCTTGGTACGAAAACGTCTATCTGTAGCTCCACTTAACTTCGACATTACAGTATTATTTCTAATCAATTGTATATATTTCTATCCTTAGTATATGAACTGTCATTGTATTAATAATATTTGTCATATGGACTATAGTCTGCCAATAAACCTTTTAATTTTCATATATATATATATATATATATATATATATATATATAAACTTGGTTGAATGGTTTGTTCTTAGGGAAACAATTTAGCGAGGAATAGGACGAGAAGATGGTACATGTTATTTACAAACGTTTTGGAAAACTTTAGTTTCCATCATCAGTGCTAAAAAGTTAAAATCAAATAGAAATAAATAAGTATAATAAACAAAACAAACTATATTAAAATGAACATGCGACAATGGTTATATTAAATTAAAATTAAAAGATTAAAAATGAAATAATATAAAGTACAGGGTGTACATAAAGTCAGGATCTATTTTTGTGAAGCACTTGGAAATTATATGGAATTCAATCATAAAATGATAAAGTGGTAACATTTATTAAATAATTAAGAGTAGGATTCGACGTGACGCCCATCAGTATCCCTGCACAGCTCAAATCGTTCCGCAGCATTTCTAAACACATTCTGGAGCATTTGCGGGGTTATGTTATCTGCAGCAGTTCGTATACGTGTACGTAAGTTTTCAAGACTCGTAATCTTCGTCTGATAGACGTGCGATTTGATAAAGCCCCATGCAAAGAAATCTAAAGGGGTTAAATTTGGTGATCTCGCTGGCCAAGGTCTGTTGCTTCCGCGTCCGATCCAGCGATTTGGAAAACGTCCATTTAGATAATCCTGAACAATTTTGGCATAGTGACAAGGAGCACCATCATGTTGATAGACGACGGTACTAACAATCCTATCCCCAATCAGCTGAGGTTCAAGGAATTGCTGCAACATGTCCAGATAAATAAGCCCCGTAACTGTAGCTTCAGCAAAGAAAAAAAGGACCATAAACCTTAGATTTTGTTAAACCCATCCAGACATTAACTTTAGGTGAGTCTCTTTCCCAATTTTGGATGAAATCATTCGGTCTTTCATCTGCCCAAATTCGACAGTTATGGCGATTTACTTTTCCACACGTATGGAAAGTGGCTTCATCACTAAAGAGAATGTTGTCCATTAAATTATCACTCCAGATTTGTTCTACGAGATCAGCACACACACAGCACTTCGTCGAGGGAAATCTTCCTCATGTAAATCATGTAAAACCTGCAAATGATAGCTTTCCTTCTGCAAATTAACTTTCAGAATTTTGTGCACAGATGACGTCGGGAGGCCGAGTCTGTGTGATGCAGCACGAACGGACATACGTGGCTTCTCAGTGATAATTCCGCGTACTGCATTCACGGTCGTCTTGATCTTGCTTCATCATTTACAGATCCCGTTCGTTTAAATTTGTTCACCAATTTTCATAGTCTTGTCTATTGGCCCCGGCTTATGAAATCTCCTTCTAAACTTCTCTCTGATGTCATTGTATTTCTTTCCCTCGATTCGCCAAATTACTATTGCCACACGCTCTTCTGTATTCATTCTAAAGGCTTCTGAAAAGAAAAATAGAAAAAAATAATTATTTCACAAAAATAGATCCTGACTTTATGTACACCCTGTATAAGAGTGAGGACACTAAGTAAAAAATATAAAACGGTTAAAAGGTGAATCAGAATTAAAGGGGGTCTTACTAGGTTGCTAACGTTGTGAAAGACCAATTGTAAAGATGATTGGGGATGGTTGGCTTGTTGAAATAGTCCATATTAGAAAGATGGAGCCAGGCGGAGTGATGGAGGATTTCTTTTCTATATGAGTTTATTTGGCGATGTTTAGGTTGAAAGCGGAACTGTAGTCGTTGAGGGTTGGTTGAATACTAAGTACAGTATATAAAGGGACTCAAGTATGCGGAGGTCTATATTAGTTAGTTGGCAGAATTAATGATTTTGAAATTGGAGGGAAGTAACGGGTGGTTGTGAAAGTGGCAATGATCCCTTATTGCTGATTTGGAGGGTTTGTTCAAGGGTTGCGAAGTTCTAGTGAAAATACCACGATGCTCGTCCACTCTTGTTTGGTATTGGTGGGTTGTACTGCCAATATAGTTCGCTTTGCAACGAACACAAAGAAAAGCGCAGATAGTGGACGAAGCAAGTGGCTGGGGCATTTTTTCTTTATGGTTAAGGTAAGATTTGATACTATTGTTGTTGGTGAAGACAAAATGAAATTTAATTTCGGGGTAAAGCGGGGTGAGTAGGAGACGGAGTTCTGAAAGTATTTTGTGGCTGATGTGGTCGTAATAGGGAAATGAAAAATATTGTCTTTTTCAACAGTGGGAACTTTAAGGCGCGGGGGTTGATAAATATTATTAAGAAAGTTTTTTGATTAAAGATTATAACAGATGTTTTGGGAAGGAGTTATTAATGCTGAAATTATGAATGAATTCTATTTCATGGTGGAAGGATAAGTATGAAGAGCATTGATGATAGGCGCGGTGGATTAAAATTTTAATACTGTTTATTTTATATAGCAAAGGGGTGTGGTTTAGGAAATTAGTACCTAGGCCTGTGTATAGGTTTTCGATATATGGAAGTGCTGAATTTGTTGTTTTGTTTAGTTATTGTAATATCTAGGAAGGGTAAGGTGTTATTGGATTCGTCTTCTTTGGTGAACTTAATGTTTTTATGTTGGGAATTAAGGCAGTTAAGGAAAAGGGGGGCGTGGTTAGCATTGTGGAAAAGGAGAAAGGTGTCATCAACGTATCTTTTATGTAGGTGTGGTTTAAAATGAGTGGGGCAATGGAGTAGCCCGTTATTTTCGTGATGGCTGTGGAAGATGTTAGCTAAAGTGGTACTTAAGGGGATCCCATCGTTAATGAATCCGTTTTTTGATAAAGTTGTTGGTCAAAAAAGAAATGTGTCTGAAGCGACAAGTGTAAGCAGTTTGGTAAATTTTTGTTTTGTTAAGTTCAGGACTGTGTTCGGATTGTTGGCGAAAAGGCTGTTAATACAGATCTCGATGGCTTCTTTAATAGGAACGTTGGTGTAGAGAGATACTATGTCGAAACTATGCATGTGGAGGTTGTTGGAATTATTTATGGTAAAAATTTCTTTGGCAAATTTGTAAGAGTTGGTGACGGACTATTCGTTTTCGGTAAGGGGAGTTAAAAAGGGAATTAGGAATTTTGCTAGTTTATGATTGTGGGTGGTGTAGGCCGAAAGGATGGGTCTACAATAACTAAACAAAACAACAAATTCAGCACTTCCATATATCGAAAACCTACGTACACAGGCCTAGGTACTAATTTCCTAAACCACACCCCTTTGCTACATAAAATAAACAGTATTCAAATTTTAATCCACCGCGCCTATCATCAATGCTCTTCATACTTATCCTTCCACCATGAAATAGAATTCATTCATAATTTCAGCATTAATAACTCCTTCCCAAAACATCTGTTACAATCTTTAACCAGAAACTTTCTTAATATTTATCAACCCCCCGTAAAAGTTCTCACTGTTAAGAAAGACGTACAATATTTTTCATTTCCGTATTACGACCACATCAGCCACAAAATATTTTCAGAACTCCGTCTCCTACTCACCTCGCTTTACCCCAAAATTAAATTTCATTTTGTCTTCACCAACAACAATAGTATCAAATCTTACCTTAACCATAAAGAAAAAACACCCCAGCCACTCGCTTCGTCCACTATCTACGCTTTTAATTGTGTTCGTTGCAAACTATATTGGCAGTACCATCCGCCAATACCAAACAAGAGTGGACGAGCATCGTGGTATTTCCACTAGAACTTCGCAACCCTTGAACAAACCCTCCAAATCAGCAATAAGGGATCATTGCCACTTTCACAACCACCCGTTACTTCCCTCCAATTTCAAAATCATTAATTCTGCCAACCAACTAATAGACCTCCGCATACTTGAGTCCCTTTATATAGTACTTAGTATTCAGCCAACCTTCAACGACTACAGTTCCGCTTTCAACCTAAACATCGCCAAATAAACTCATATAGAAAAGAAATCCTCCATCACTCCGCCTGGCTCCATCTTTCTAATATGGACTATTTCAACAAGCCAACCATCCCCAATCATCTTTACAATTGGTCTTTCACAACGTTAGCAACCTAGTAAGACCCCCTTTAATTCTGATTCACCTTTTAACCGTTTTATATTTCTTACTTAGTGTCCTCACTCTTATATTTTATATTATTTCATTTTTAATCTTTTAATTTTAATTTAATATATATTGTAACCATTGTCGCACGTTCATTTTAATATACTGTTTGTGTTTGTTTATTATACTTATTTATTTCGGATCAAGTAAAGATAAGCACCCCCAACCTTTTTTAGTTAGCTTTATAAGGCTAACTAACGAAAATATCACGACTTAACCTCAGTGGCGGTTCCTCATATGGGCAATATGGGCAGCCGCACAGGGCGGCATTTGTGGAGGGGCGGCATGAGCGCCTGCAAAAAAAATAAAAATAAAAATAAGAATAAATAAATAAAGAAATAAATAAAAAATAAAAATAAAATAAATAATAAAAGATCAATAAATATATTTTTATTAATAAAAAACCATCTATTGCATTTTCCATAAACCTTCCCATAAAAGACCTAAACAATGCAAAATGCTTCCAGATTAATATTATTGGGAATAAAGGCCCATACTTTAACATATGTAATGTTATTTTTCTGGGTTTGGTTAAATAGTGAAATGTATATTATTTATTACAGAACGAATCTTCACACTAAGCCACTAAGGTCTGTCAAATAACCGCAAATGGATAAGAAGAGGTCAAAGCTATCAGGTGCTCAGTTTAGAAAAAAGAGGAAAGAAGAAGAGGAGAAACGAGCAAAAGATAAAGGTATAGAGCTATGTCATCTACTCTTCACTGCTATATTGCACTGCTATTTTGTGATATAGCTTTCTGAGTCATTTGAAGTGTACTATTATGTATATAATTAGCCATTAACCAAGGAGGTTGTATTATTCATTTGTTTCCTATTCTAAAAGTTTAATAAATTGTGCTTAATAACATGTTAAATTAATTGTACTAGCCTATTCATGCATTGGTCTGTTATGTTCTATTTTACTATTTGCAGGGGCACTTTTGAAATATTTTGGAACACCCTCTGCCACTAGCCAGGATGAGAAGCCGTCTACTTCTGCCATTATTGAGGCTGAGGAGCCATCTACCTCCTCAGCCTCACATATGTCTCCACAAATGCAGTCTGATCCTGAGGATGAAGACCCATTTGCTTCTACTTCTCCCCGGCAGGACTCTTCAGGTGAGTTTGTGTGCACATATGTCTGTGAGTGTGTGCGTGTGTGTGTGTATGTGTATGTGTGTGCATCCCTGCAAAGCATTTTGCAAACAGTTATAAATTATAATGTTATTATCACTGGGTCTGGGTTACTGGGTATGTGTGGTGTTTCACCACCATAATTCCATAACACCACCACCATAACAAAGTGCTGTGAATAATGTGTTATCTAACTTAGGTGTGTATACTAATGAGTAATGCTCTTGTTCTTTCTATTAGAAATGCCTGGAGCAGAATCGCCTCCTGAGGATGAGTCTCTGTCCACCGACCCTGCTAACTGGCCTTCAGTTCTGACTGAGAGAATTCGGACACAACTGGTTTCCAGGGGACCAAGTCAAGTACCATCTGACTTTGTATTCCCTAGAAACGACAGTGACGGAAGAAGTTTCCACCATCAATACTTCAGGAAGTCATTGGTTAGTGGGGAAAATATAACCAGAAGTTGGTTGGTCTATTCCTTAAAAAACAACAGCCTTTTCTGTTTCTGTTGTACATTATTTTCCAAGAGGAAAATAAATTTAACAAGTTTGGGACTCTCGGACTGGAAGCATGCAAGCTCATTGCTCACATCACATGACAACAGTTCAGAACACCTAAATTCTATGAAAATCTGGAAAGAACTGGCAGTGAGGATGAGAAAGGGGGAGACCATTGACAAGCAGGAGATGGCACTTCTGGAGGCTGAGAAGTTGAGATGGAGAGCGGTGCTGACACGTCTCACTGCTATTGTGCATTCTCTGGCAGTTAGGAATTTGGCACTAAGGGGACATACAGAAAAATTGTTCTCACCATCAAATGGCAATTTTCTGAAAGAAGTTGAACTGATGGCACAATTTGATCCTATAATGCAAGAGCACATTAACCGTGTCCAAAAAGGGACCTCCAGTCACACCAGCTACCTCGGCCACCACATACAAAACGAACTCATTGATTTGTCGAGCAGCAAGACCATTTCAGCAATGGTGAGCGACATCAAACAATCAAAGTTTTTTTCAATAATTCTAGATTGCACTCCAGATATCAGCCACACTGAACAGTTGTCAGTTGTGATTCGGGTTGTGTCACTGGAGGGGAAGCCCCATATAAAGGAACATTTCATGGGGTTTTTGGAGGCAGAGGAGTCCACTGGTCAACATTTGGCATCTCTGATTCTGAAGAGACTGGAGGAGCTAAAAGTTCCTTTCATGGACTGTAGAGGACAATCATACGACAACGGGGCCAACATGAGGGGAAAAAACAAGGGTGTTCAATCCAGGCTCCTAGAAATTAATCCCAGAGCTCTGTTTGTTCCATGTGGGGCTCATTCTCTGAATTTGCTTGTGGCCGATGCTGCTAAGGGATCTATTGATGCCACAAGTTACTTTGGCATCTTGCAGAAGCTTTACAACTTGTTTTCAGCCTCCACACAACGATGGGCCATTTTGAAAAAACATGTGAACATCACATTGAAGATGTGGTCTGATACAAGGTGGGAAAGCAAGATCAAGAGTGTGGAGCCCCTGAGATATCAGGCAGCTGCAGTGAGAGATGCACTGATCGAGGTGAGGGACCACACCAAAGACTCTGTAATAAAGGTCGAGGCTCAATCTCTGTCAGAGGAGGTTGGGTCATACCGCTTCGCCATTTGTTCAGTGGTGTGGCATGACCTGTTGTGCCAAATTCAGCATGTGAGCAAGCAGATGCAGTCTCCTAGCATGCACGTTGATGTTGCAGTAAATCTCCTAAAAAAAACAGAGAGAGGTCTCCGCAATTACAGGGCAACAGGTTTTGTGGCTGCACAAATGGCAGCCACAGATATCTGTGAACAAATGAATGTGGAGGCTGTGTTAAAACAAAAACGGCTGAGGTCCACAAAGCGGCACTTCTCCTATGAAGCATCTGATGAGCCCTTGATTGATGCTTTGAAGAAGCTGGAGGTGACATTTTTCAATGCAGTGGTTGATGCTGCAACATCAGCCATTCAGGAAAGATTTTCCACGTTGGAAATTGTGGGAGAGAAGTTTGGAGTGCTGACACATTTCCAAAATCTCACATTTGAGGAGCTGACAGAACAATGTGTGAACCTTAGTACTACACTACACTTTAAGGGACAATCTGACTTGGATGGCAGAGAGCTTGCACAGGAGCTGAAGAACTTGCCTGACTTGCCATCAAAGACCATATCCTTGCTTGAACTGCTGACATTTATCCATGAAAGGGAGCTCTCTGAAATATATCCAAATTTGTGGACTGCTCTCAGAATTGGTCTTACTCTTCCAGTCACTGTTGCTGAAGCAGAGAGGAGCTTTTCAAAGCTGAAGCTCATCAAATCCTACCTGAGGTCAACTATGTCACAGGAACGCCTTACCGGTCTGGCCATCATCAGTATAAATCATACAATTGCTGAGCAGATTTCATATGATGATTTAATTCATGACTTTGCATCAAGGAAGGTAAGAAGAGTCAGGCTTTAGATGGCAGTTGTGCTGTGGTGCAATTTATTTTGTTTCTTGTTCAAAGTGTAGCATAATAATTACCCTCTCTTAAGTGTCTTATTCTATTTATGTGATAGAGCATTTGTACAATTTAGAAATTTGATTCTCTAGTTTATTTATGGCAGTTGTGCAATTTAATTTGTATTTTTCCTGTTCATAGTATCATAATTACATTCTCTTAAGTGAGTTATTCTATTTACGTGATGAAGGATTTGTAAAATTCAGAAATTTGAGTCTTTGTTTTGGTTCTGAAGTTCCAACAATTAGTCCAATAAAAAGTTATTTTGTGAAAGAGTTATGTCTGTCCTTTATTTTGGGGGGATTCGAATGTGTGTGTGTTGGCGAACAGGGGGGGGGGGGCGCTGAAGGTGAGGTTCGCCCAGGGCGTCATGTAAGCTAGGACGTCACTGCTTAACTTAACCAGTCGTCAAGGGCGTACAGTTGACCTAACGATTGGTTAGGTTAAGTCGTGATATTTTCGTTAGTTAGCCTTATAAAGCTAACTAAAAAAGGTTGGGGGTGCTTATCTTTACTTGATCCTTTATTTCTATTTGATTTTAAACTTTTTAGCACTGATGATGGAAATTGAACTTTTCCGAAACATTCGTAATATATACAAGCAATGCTGCCTAAATTAGATTAATCATCATATCGCTTTGGGATAACAATGGCTCTTCTTTTTGTAGATTTTCTAACAAAATTAGTATGATGGGTCATGTTTTTTTGTTAAAAAAAGACATGACCCTCTAAACTTCCATGGTTTTAAATTTTTAAGAGGCTTAAAATAAAATTTGCGCAGACTAAATCCCTTATTCCCAACTTTCGTAACAGTTGAGCATCTAAGCCCAGTCTAATTTATCTGTGAACAGCGAGGTCTGTTAATGTACCTGGAGTGGACCAGTGGTGGCAAAAAGTAATCCATTACAAATAAAAATTACTGATCTCTGAAAAGTAAAGTATGAAGTAGAAATTACTTCTCTGGATTAATTATATTATAATTAATCCAGAGAAGTAATTTCTACTTCATACTTTGTTACTTTTCAGACATCAGTAATTTTTATTTGTAATCGATTACTTTTTGACCACTGATCTGGACCCAGGATTAAGACTCAGTCTGAAAGAGAAAAACTGAAGACCCGACAAATTAACTATAGGCTTGTACTGATTAGTCTTAGACTATTATGTATCCTAAAACTTTTTAAGATACTTTAAGTTAGTTAAAAAGCTATAGGCAGGTTCCAGAACTTTGCTATAAATATCCTACAACCGGATCACCTGAAGATCAGGGCCCCCAGCCTTCTTTAGTTAGCCTTATAAGGCTAACTAACGAAGGATGGGGGCCCTGATCTTCAGGTGATCCCTACAACCTTTACCATTTGCTACACCCATCCCACCCTGTGACCATCCCAATCCCAAAAAAGGCGTCCTTCCTGTTCCTAAAATTTTGTCATGGAATGAAAATAAACAT